>JBAGKO010000010.1:34583177-34610363 GCA_037177275.1 Acacia concinna
ATTGTAGAGGCTGTATATCAAAGTTTTGCTGCAAGGGAACATGTTCTTGATATTTTAAAGCACCATCTCCACAGATTAGCCAACATGATGAAACAGAAAGCTTATTTAAAGAGGTATGATAGCTCTTTTGAAGTAGGGCAGTAGGTATTTCTAAAATTGCAACCATATAGGCAAATTTCAGTAGCTACTAAGAGTTCTCAAAAGCTTGCTCCAAGATTTTTTGGCATCTACAAGGTAATAAAAAGGGTAGGACCTGTAGCATACACACTCCAGCTACCGGAAGAGGCTAGGATTCATCCTACATTTTATGTTTCATTGCTGAAATTATGTCCAGGCTCTTTGGTTAGACAAAGACACCCTCCGGATGATTGGCCAGCAGTACCTACTGCTTTGTATCCTGAAAAAAAATCCTAAATCAACGTGTGGGAAGGAAGAAAAAGAGGATTATCACTGAAGTATTAGTCCAATGGAGGGTTTGCCCGATGAAAAAGCTACATGGACATCTCTTTTCAGCCTACAAAAAGAATTTCCAGAATTTCATATTGAACAACCATGAGGGCAAGGATGCTTTGAGGGAGGGGCATTGATATGATATTGTTAATAATTCCCTAAATCCCTAATTCCTCTTTTAATTTCCCTTGTCTAGCCCTAATTAGGATTAATAGGTTGACTGGGCCATTAGTATGTTGTTGGGTCAGGTTATGTTTAGTAAGCCCATTAGAAGTAGTAATATGTTGTTGACTGGACCATTAGTATGTTGTTGGGTCAGGTTATGTTTAGTAAGCCCATTAGAAGTAGTAATATGTTATTAGAGACTAGTAGGAGGTATTACCCTATAAATAAACATTCATATTGTCATTTCTGATAGTTCATCAGTTTTGTTAGTTTATGTTCAGATTGCAATATCGGACGAATATTAATAAAAATACCAAATTCCTCCGTCTCTGTCTCTCTCTATTCTTCTCTCTTCTTCTTCTTCTACTCTTCTCTTAACACATCTTAGCACACTTTAAGTGTTATTGACTGCCACAATCACCAAACCAGAAGTTCTAGCCATTCGTTCAAACATAGTAAACCCATTCAGCTAACACGCCCACCATCACATGGAAATATCCAGATATACGTCAATCAACAATTCATGCTTACTTCCTAGATGTCTATGCTTCCTTATATTACAGATGCAGTTCAACATCTAATATTTGGCATCTGTCATAGAGTTGTGTTAGAAACTATGCATGCCCTTGAACATACAGCCACCAAGCCCACAATTACTTTTACTTCCTGTAAGATTTATATTCATATTCATCATGAACCCCAATATCTATGGTGTACACAGTTGACCATTTGGTCATTGATACCCAATGGTTCCTTTTCATGGAAGACTACTTGGTCCAACTTATAACTTAGGCGGGTATTGCTTTGGTTTTCCTAAAAATTTTCAAATCCAAGCTCACACTCATTTATTTAGCCTCCCCACCAATTCTCATTTGAAATGATACAATTTCTGGCTATAAGAACGTTCACCGACTATCCAATGCAATTACACCGATCTTATCATCCTATCATCTAATTCTATATACATGTCATCTAAAAACCTGCTTTCTCTATTCTTTAATTTCTTCCAACATGTCAAACACATCTTTGCTGAAGCAGATCCATGATGGCACTGACATGTGGACTATTGCTGTTGAGTCTTGAGGAAATGGAATGTGTACTAAAAGAATGCTCCAACAAAACTATTCTATGTTTCATTTCTGTTTGTCGATGTAGAGGTATATTCTATAACCTTCTCTTCAAGCTCTGATGCTTCTTCTTATGATATACTCCGTGTACTTCATTTAACCTTTGTCTCTTTTCGATCACTACCTATGCAAATCATGGTACAAAGATTTAGGCAAGTGCCCTAAACAGAGGAATGCACACCCATTTTTGTCAGTCCATTCATAAAGGAAAGACATATGAGTTTGCTCATTTTGTGATGTCATCAATTCTCGTAAGTATAGACCAACAACTCATCCTTTCAAACTTACTCTCACACCTCATACATATAAACAGGAGGAAGAAGCTGCAATAATATGATCATCTTTTTCATTCATTTCATTAGTTGAGATTTTGAATTTGAAAGAGGATGCTGAAATTCATTACCTCTTTGGTACTCAGTTTGATATTTTGATAGTTCATTCCCAACATTTACTCACATTTACATTTACATACTTCCAACATCCAAGAACTACATTGTTGTCATACTATTTTACATTAAATGCAAATATGCAATACCATGACTGTAAATGTCATTGCCTTTGTTAAAGCAATTGGAGATATTGATGAGCAACGTAACGAAAATAAGACCAAGTATAAGCTCTGGATGATTCTAACTGACATTGAGCAATCTCCTCTTACTTAAAGTGATTAAATCGAAAGGATTGATTTTGTCCACTTTATCTGAGTTATTTATGTTATGTGCAGGGAAAATGAAGTAATTTATGTTATCTGAGTTATTCACACTTTATGTTTTGTTCTTTTTTGGTTGCACGTGGTCGTAGGTGAGATGTATTAATGTGCATGAATAGGTCTGGAGCAGATTATAGAAATGGCTAAGTGTGATGTAATTAGTTCATGACAAATGATTAAGGGGCTGTTGACATCAGCTTATGGCAGCTATAAGGAGCTTCTCATCCAAAAAAAAAAAAGTAACTTCTCATTTTAGGAGTGTTTGGATACTGAGGACAAGTGACTTTTCTAACAAAGCTCCTTATTTTAAGAAGTTATTGGAAACTACTTCTTGAAAAAAAGTCATTTCTCCTATCCCAATTTAAACACAAGTCACGTCTGATAAGTAACTTCTTCTTTTTTTTTCTGAAGTCACTTCTGATAAATCACTTATAATCAAAAGTTACTTATGTCACCCCTAATCCAAATGGCCTCTAAATATGTTGATAAATTAACTTCTCTTGTTCATGTGATTGTTACACCTATTCCACATTTTCACAATGTATTTGCCAATTGCAAATGAAATTTGACTTGTTCATATTCCAATGTATTCTTGTTAAGAAATTAATTTCTCTTGTCCATAGTGATATTTCACTTGTTCATGATGTGTTTGTCACTTACAAATAGAATTTGACTTAATCAGACTCTAATTTTTATTATTAAGAAATTTATTTCTCTTGTTCATAGGGCTATTCCATTTGTTCATAAAGTGCTTGTCACTTGCAAATAGAATTTGACTTGATCATACTGTAATGTATTCTTATAAGAAAATTAACTTTTTTTGTTTATATAATTATTTCATTTGTTCAAGAAGATGTGTTTAGTCCTAAGTTTATGAGGAACAGGAGCTTCCTTGTGCTGATGAATTTGATCGTGAGCAAGCTGAATCCCGAGAACACAGGAGGTGGATGAAAAAGCAAAATGCTAAATAGTAGAAAAAAAAAACGGAGGAGGAAGGAAGGAAGGAAGAGGAAAAGGAAAAAGCTGAGAAGCAAAGAAAATTTGGAGGCTACGTTTCTTGCAAAGAGGTTGTAGGAGGAAGAAGCTGCAAGGACTGTGGAAGAGGAGAAGCTGTACAAGGAGGAGGAAGAGAAACAGATCTACAAAGGGTGTGTTTGGATTAAGGATTGCTTTTGGTACTTTTGAAAAAGTAAGATTAGATAAAAATAAGATTGGGTAATTTGATTTGTGTTTGAAATAAAGATTGCAGAAGTCACTTATAAGTTACTTATACAAAAGCAGTGTGTGTTTGGTTGAAATTTTGTAAAAGTTACTTTTAATGGGAAATAACTGAAAAAGGCATAAATTACATATATCTAAATATATTTTGAGTAATTTCTACTACCTCCAATCCTAATTATAAGATTTAATTAACTCTTTTGGCTTTCTTAATCTCTCCAGAAAAAATCAACTAGGTCTTATAATTAAGAATTGAGGGAGTTTTATTACATGTAAATATAGTATGATATTTATACTACCTATGATCTTAATTATAAAACCTAGTTGACTCTTTTAGCTTCCTTAATCTCTTTAAAAAAAATCAACTAAGTATTATAATTAGAAATTGAGGGAGTCTTATTATATATAAATATAGTATGATATTTATACTACCTATGATCCTAATTATAAAACCTAGTTGACTCTTTTAGCTTCCTTAATCTCTTCAAAAAAAATCAACTGGTTCTTATAATTAGGAATTGAGGGAGTCTTATTATATATAAATATAGTATGATATTTATACTACTGGTCCTAATATTATTACGATCTAATTGACTCTTTTAGCTTCTTTAATCTCTCCAAAAAAAATCAACTAGGTCTTATAATTATGAATGAAGGAAGTCTTATTACATGTAAATATAATATGTTATTTATACTACCTTCTGTCTTAATTATATGACCTAGTTAACTCTTTTGGCTTCCTTAATCTTTAAAAAAACCAACTGAATCTTATAATTAAGACTGGAGGGAGTCTTATTTACTTGTAAATATAGTGTGATATTTATATTACCATCTGTCTTAATTATAAGACCTAGTTGACTCTTTTAGCTTCCTTAATCTTTCCAAAAAAAAAACAACTGAGTCTTATAATTAATACTGGAGGGAGTCTTATTTACATGTAAATATAGTGTAATATTTATACTTATAAGACCTAGTTGACTCTTTTGGTTTCCTTAATCTCTCTAAAAATATCAACTGGATCTTATAATTAAGATCATATAGGATAAAAAATGATATAATTTTGTTTTAAAAAAAAAACCACTTTAAACCTTGCCATGAATCATATCAAAAGCATCCAAAATGATGCTTTTGCAAAAGTATACGATTGGCCAAATTCATCAATGGACTCAATCGCAGCTCCAAACATGCATGAAATAAACCCACCGCAGAAGCACATTGATATTTGTGCAAACGTTTCTATCGTGATCAGGCTTCCAAACACGCACATCATCGTGAGGAGATATGAAATCTAAAACTTTGATAGTCCCACCAAACTCTAAAAGTATGAGCTAATTAAGGGTTGGTTTTAGTTATGAATATAATATAAAACTTTAATCTCCTTTCCTTTTTGTGACTGTTGATAATTTTCTGTTCTAGTTATCATTGATGTACTCACATTACACCACCTCGCTTGACATGGATATGAATATAATATAATGAACCTATTTTTGACTCATTAACAGGTGGTGTTAGAAGAGGTTGAAGCAATAATTTAAAGCTCAATTGTGACCCAGGACCAAATCATGCATGTTCAAATTAACTTATTTTTAATTAAAAATTCATTATCTCAATTATAAAAGACAAAATATATTAAAAAAAAAGGTATTTCAAATAAAATAAAGAAAAAGTTAAAGTGTGTACAAATAAAGAATAAAAAGTAAATTTAATAAGTTTATATATATATATATATATATTACTTATAATTTAACAAATAAAGTACATAAAATTATTCTCATTATTTATTTTTTTTTTTTGAACAATTATGCTCATTAATTTCATTCATTGAATTTATCATGGATGAGCATTTAATAAATTTGATTGTGCATGCATTTATGATAATTATGAATTGATTCCAAAACAACATAAATGAGATGCAAAATATATGACCCAAAACTCCCTTTTTAAATTTTTGATAATATAAAATTAGATGGGATATTTAAAGAATTATATCCCTAAGAGAAAAAATACAAAGTTGCGCCCTCAATATATACTAACAAATCAGTTTTATCATCGTGGTCATTATGATCAATTAACACTTCATATAAAACTTACAAGAGAAAATTTGATGTTTTAAACCTTAATCCAACTTATAACTCACTTATAAACCATTCCCTCAAGTATAACTTTGCGTGACTCAGTTCTTAGACTTTTGACTCAATTAAAACTCAATCCATAATTTTAGAACATTTATATTTCTGTCATTTATCATTAATACTCCCTCAAGTTCTTAATATATGACATACTTAAATATTGATCTTAAATATAAAACATTTTATATTTCTCAAGTTTCTCCTAATTTGCCTCTATTGATGCTTACTCAACAATAACAAAGAGAGGGACTAAAAAAATTAAAGAAGATGATTATAATGTTTTAAAAAATATATGTCCTATCCCATTACAATAGCCTGACTCATATTAAAACAAAACTAACTGTCAAGATAAATACAAACTCCACGAACTCTGAAGAAATTATAGAAGTCTTTGATAATCACAATTAAATAAGAAATAAAACCTACTCTACTTCAATTCATACATCTAGGTAAGATACAGAATGAATAAAACAACGGGAGAGGGCAACAATAACTTGAAAATCCATGACAAACGTGAAGAAACTACACTCCTCAGCTAAACATAAACCCCCAAATAATTCATCAATAACTTGAAATAATTTAACCTCTTTAGTAGCCATATCATTTTGAAACAGTTACAGTGGCCTGCAATTATATGAAAACCTTTCAACATGCCAAGAACTATCTGAACATCTTAGAGATGCATGGTCACGATGTAATAACTAGGATGAGAAAATATACAATTGAACGGCAATGGCAAAAGGAGCAAAAAGATCAAAATTTTTTGATTAGATAATCTCTGAATGTTATAAACAATTGAGGACTACTTTTTTTTTTTTTTTTTGGCTCTCTTTGGTTTTGTAGATAAGTATACAAAAAGAATGGGCATAATTACAAGTGCAAATAATCAGAGGTATAAATTCTATTAGCAGCTTCCTCTGACGCAGCACTGTTTATACAAGTCAAACTATCCATGGGAATGTGTATATCCAGGTTTATCCTTCACTAAAACAGAGTATTAAGGTCATCCATTGGTATGTCTAGGGGCCATTCTGCATCCTGATCTGTTATATTTTCTACATCGAAGTTCAGCAAATCAAGTCCATTATCATCTACAGGCAGTTCAAATGAGTCAAGTTCATGGAAGTCACTGTTTGGCCCCGGCTCCATGGGCAAAATATTAGATGTATGACCATGAGTAACAGACTCAATTTTACTTTTTCTGGCGTTCCCATCGTCACTCGCTTCACCAGAACCACTAGTGAAATGGTGCTCAGAATCAGTATTTTCTGGCAACTTGCCAAGAGATCCATTTACAGATGCAGACTGTTGAGCTGCCTTTTGTTTGGGCTTTGCTTTTGTTTTACGCTCGCCCCTAGAACAACCAGCAGAGGGTCGACCAGTTTTGGCAACAGAATTTCTCCCTGAAGGGTCTTTGTCCCTCTCTCTCTCACTTCTCTTTCCCTTTGCTCCACCCATGAAAGAATTACCAAGAAATGGTGCAGACCTCAAAGAAGCAGTAGCACCAACATCATCAAGCAGCAGTTCCTTTTTCTTCCCTCGATTTAATATTGGTCCTGTTCTGGCAAAATCATGGTCAGAGTGTTGGTTTAGATTCTCAAACTCGTCCACTGGACTACTGCCAATTTGATCATTATCAGGACCATATTGCTCCATAGAAGGAATGAAACCTGCAAATGCCAAGCACCAAGTTGTGATATTTAAATAAGTATTGATCCCGTACCAAATAAGTATTGATATAGCAGACTACATGAACAGAATTACATAAATGAAGTACTTGCAGAATGTCACTAACAAATAAATTATCTTCCCAAAGGAATAGACTTAAATCATGGTTAAATTAGACAACCTGAGAGCATAGCCTCTCCCTCAGAATTTTGACCTTGTGGTAGATTTATAGCTGCAACTGAACCAGCATAGTTGCCATGAGCAAGTGCAGCAAAAAGAACATCTTTAAGCACAGGATCCATAAAGCAACTTCTACCAGTATCTTCAAATTTTCTGCATCTAGCAAGAGCCCTCTTCGTAAAAGCCGAGGCAACTTGCTTCGATACCTTGGGGAGTCCATTTCTTGCTGCACTACTTCCGCGGGTAGCCTATCAGAATTAGAGAGGTCATTTCATACTGCAACTTTTTCTTGGAAGTTCCAAACAGAAAACTAAGACCAATAAAATATCACAGCATAGTCATGAACAAAAACTAGTCTAGAGCAAATAATGCATGCTTTGCAGATCACTTCTTTCCTCAGTCTTGATAACCCAAAAAAACAAATAAACCAACAAAGACACTCCACAGACAAAACCTATTCTAAATTCAATTCAACTATTCAAAAATATATCCACTACTTTCACTTAAACACCCGAAATGAAGTCTATTATCAAGCACTTAATGTTTGACCCAAAACAAGTTGCCTAACTTAAACAAATACTTCTATTCAGCATTGTCTCATGCAACTAAATCAAACAGCTAAATCTAGTAACGAATGAGCCTTTGAAGAGAACTTGTTATTCTGCCCCAGAACGAGCAACTAAATGCTGAAATATTCCAAATATTTTAAACACCATTAAAAGGAAGGAAGGAAGGAAGAATACAAAAGGAAGTGGTGGGGAATAAAATATACCATTTATATATTCCTATTCAACAAAATGTACTCCTACCTCAACTAAAATACAGAATTAAAAAAAGCAAACAAAATTAAGCACAATTCCATGTTAAACCATGTTTGCACCATTGTGCATTTCCAGCAGCACTAAATAAGTATTCAAGTCCCAGCTTGTTCCAAACATATCAATACAATATCTTTCAAGGAAAGACTACATACAGACAAAATATCAGAGGTGTCATGCATGCGGAGACTACCAATAATACACTATGATGTGGCAGACAATGATAAAATACAAATATGTGAAAGAACCAAGCATCCAGGAAATAAAGGTACACGGGAACAACTTACCAGCTTCTTTTTATTAGCCAATTCAACGAGTTTCTCCATAGCAACTACCTCGAGAGCTCTGCAATACAATATCATAATTATTCATGAGCATCAACAAAGGTACATATGCATAAATATTGTCTTCATTCCAATTTATATATCTCAAATGCTTGAAGATCTAATAAAATGTACACATCAAAACTATAATTATCCTACCGTTGTTCTGTTTCCCTGACTTTCTCCATTTCTTGAATAAGGTTCATTAAGTACTCTCTCTTCTTACAAACCTGTAAAAGTGGGCATGCAAATAGACAATACACCTCAGAAAATATGACTAAATGAATGCCTTCCTTGTACTTTTGAAAACATCAAACATTAAAAAAAACAAAACCTGTTGGTCAAGACATTTCTGTAAATGAATAATATCTTGGTCGATAGGTTCATTGTCTCCATCAGCAAGATCAGGCTGTTAAAAGGCAACCAAGGAAAGATGAGTCATTGGTAGAAATTGCCAACAAAAACAAAATCCTCAAAACCAAGCTTGATTAGCATTAAACTTAACAAATACAAAGCCCACATAAAAAGGTCTTCTTCTAAAACTTCTTGTTTACATTGCATGTTTAGTGTTTATGCAGAAAACGACGTGAGAGGGAAGCAGAGTGCTACACAAACAAAAAGCACAAGTAAGCTAGAAAGGGTGCCATTCATATCACGTAAAATCAAATTAAAATCTCACCACTGCCTCTGGATATAGGCCAATACTCTGCAGCTCCAGCAAGATTTTGTCATCCAAACTCATTTCCTCATATTGGCAATCAAAAGATCCCTGATGTACTGGTAAAAGATCAAGTTCTTGATCATGGATGTTCAAGCCATTAGTAAACGTAATAGTCCCATTACAAGATAACACATCAGAAGCACAATGAGTCCTAACTTGAGGACTAGATACACAATGAGATACAAATTCAGCCCCTATCACAGATCTGTGTTCAATATCCAGAAAATTATCAATCTCATCAACTTGATCTTCTAGGACAATAGCTGCCAAAACTCGATGGCACAATGGTGCAAATTTGTTTTCCCCCGACTTTACTTGTTTGTGAAAAAATTCACTATCCAGATGCTGACCATCCATATCAATCACTTTAGATATTTCTTTGGAATTCATTTGACTTGAAATGCTTTTCTCCTTCTGACATTGCGACAGAAAGTTGTTCTTAAGCAAAAGTCCATCCTGAGCAGAGAAAAAAGGACAATATAAATAATACCCAGAATTGTTTTCTAGCTTCATGCCTCATTTAAATATGTAAATTTCACATATGCTCCAGAGATTTTCAAGACACTAAATAAGTCTAATTACAACACAAGACATTAGGCATCAAAAGTGTGACAATGAGCTATAAGCTCATCACAATGAAAAGTCAAAAAAAAGAAAAAAAAGAAAACATCAAGATGAATAATATGTTGACAAAGTAAACTGATAAATCTACCACAAACCTCACATTCGGGTTTTATATTCACCATTATTTCCGGTCAGATTAAATGAAGATAAAAGGTAAATCCGTAAGGAAGAGTTAGTTCAGAGAGTAAAATATTGGTCAGTAGTTCCATGGGTCAATTTCAGCAACTATAGTGAAATTTTGAAGAGCATAGCTTCTAAAATATTACCGAGGCATCATTCGTCAGACTAACTGTCTGAGGCAAACCATGATCCTCCTCCATTGATTTAACCTGATGCAAGGAAAACGAAGGTTAAGCTCTGCTTAAAATTTCACAAGAGCAAAAACATGATTGACACACCCACCAGCTGCTTCAAGTAATCTACATTTGCCAAGTTGACAGGAGCAAAAACTGGTTGCAGTTTCTTCCAGAATGAACTAGAACAGCCAGCATCTAACAAAGCAACATTTAAGCCATAAATACAGATATACATATCAACAAGTTCAAAAACACAATCCAACTTCGAGTTGAGTTATATACAACTGGAATTGCTTGCAAGATTGGCAGCCTCTAACAGTTCTTCCCGGTCATCATCTGACTCCCCTGAAAATATAGAACAATACAGCAAGTGCTTAAACTATTTATAAGCAGCAAGGATAGTGTATAGCCTTAACTGTCTCAGAAAACGTGTACAATTTCCAACGCCAATATAGTACATGCACACAAAAACACATTGACCTCCTTCCTGAGGAAATTCTCCAGAAGCCTAACATTAGGGAACCCATGAAGATGTAGAGGAAGAATGAAAAGACATGAGCTACATAGGTGAGGCGGGATGCAGCAAAAATAAAAAGCTTGAAAACCAAAAATCTCAACATTCTGGTTTAGATTAAAACACAAGGAGCTAATAGTCATACCTAAACTAGATAGATCAGAATTACTAGATTTGATAAGCCGTATATAAATGCTATCTCGACTAACTTCATACTCTTGAGCGCACCCGCCCCCCGCCCCCCCCAAAAAAAACAAACAAACAAACAAAAATACCATGCTCTCATTCCCAAGATAACATTAGCAGCTTTTTGCAGTCTGTGATCAAGGGCAACTTTTGTTGAAAGTGAGCCTCACCATATCTCTTGATAAGCAGCAGTGGAAGTCAAAATCATTGTAGCACAATGACTACATCCCAAATATTTGAAGCTAAGTTGTTTTATTTAAATGGATCCAATGCTTATTTTCAGTCATCGATCAGATTTCAGCTTCAGGAAATTGCTTTTCATTGATTAAATCTAACGGTATAATCAATTCCCAGGTGTAACACCAACAAGGGGAAAAAGACGTTAGATATGGAACCACTAATTTGCATTTGCCACTTACAGCACCCAAAAGGCCAGTAATTGCCCCGTACAGCATATGACTCCCCATCTTAGCAAACACTCTTACTCTCACACATCCCACCTCCTATACAAAGTCCCTAATCTTAGCCTGAATAATCTGCTGAGGTATTGGAATAAGAAAGGAGAGAGGCAGGGGAAATGGGAGAGAGAAACAGAGAAGAGGGGATCTGAACCGTCTGAGAGAGAAACAGAAATAGACAAGAGGCGAGATGAGAGAAATAGAGGAGACAGGAAGAGAAACAAGGGAGACCCGCTCATATCATTCATAATCTGACTTACAAATGGGGTACTTCATTTCTATTTATAGGCAATAATACCTCTAAGTTTTAACTGCCACTCGTCTCTATAACTACTCATAGTATTATTTTCGTAATTCATTTATCATTACTATTCCATGACATAATCCTTCTGCTGTACTGATTGGAGATTTCTATCAGTTAAAGCATTTTACTGGTAAAAAGATAAAGTTTGATACGCTTGGCATGACTGAATGAATACACTCAACATCATATTTTTTTTAATAAATAGAATTTTTAAGGCCAACTACTAAAATGTTTAATCTAATCAGAATTCCTAAATTTTAAGTGGTAATAAAGGGATTGTATTAACTATTTATTTATGGCAAAAATCAACAATATTAAAGTTCAAATTTCTCTTCCTTTATATAGTATTTCATGCAGATCACAGTAAAACAACCACATGAATTTAGATTTACTAGGATGCACGCCAATAGGTCAATAAAGATAGATTTTAAGTAGGATCTATCAGTATACTATTAAAAACAATTCACTACTGTAGCAAATTAAGTTGAAATTGAATGTATACAGGATAATGAAAATACCTGATACGTCAGGGGAATCACCAGTTGACGGATGCCCAAGGCGAGTAATAGATTTCCTGTCAGAAGATTTCTTCAGGGGAGGACGTCCTGACTTACTGAAACAATTAAATCATTTGAAAGTTTACTGATACATAATTTGAAAGATCACCATAATATTTATCATTTTATGAACCATTTTTCCATCAGAAATATAAAGACAAAAACCAATAATACCTTGCATTCTTTTCAGAAATACGCTTTGTATTTTTAAGTGGTTTTGCCAAGGTTGTAGTTTCAAACTTCTCTTTTGAGGGTGAAAAGCTAGCCCTCGATATTGATGATCCCCTATTGCTCCTACCTTGTCTCCGCAGACCCTCTCCAATCTCTTCTCTGTTGGGCATCTTGTTTTTTCTAGTAGCCAAGGTAGACAAACTTGTATTCTGAGAATTATTTGGAGCTTTTTCATCAATATCGATGCTTTCCATTCCTTTCTCCTTTAATTTACTTTCAACCGCATCAGGTTCTTCGATTTCAGATAACATGAGCGGCAAGGAACCATTTTCATGTTTAACTCTATCTTGTTGGGTACCATTGGCAGCACCCTTGGAAAAGAGTGATCCACTCATAGCAGTAGAAGTCATTCTGATACTAACATCAGAAGGAGAACAACATTCCAATGGGATCTGTACATCATCAGTATTCAAGACAGGAGATACCACATTTACTCTTCGAGTGCGAGAAATCTTTTGAGGCCTCTGTCCAACCCAATTGGCCATAGAGGGTGGGGAAGATCCGGTAGGCAAAGGTCGCTTGCGATTGCTATTTCCACAAACTGACTGTTGCTTGTTCATCTTAGAAGATCGTTCCCAAGATTCAAGTGCTTCAGCTGAACGAGATGCAATAGATGAGTTGGGAGCCACCAAGGGACCAGTTCTTGAGGCTCTTGAGGCCTTTCCTTTTGTCAATGGATAAGCACCACTGATATAATTATTATCACGAACATTAAACCTAAAAGGAAAAGAAAATTTCATAATGAAGATGTTAGAAGTGATAATCATGTCAAGTAAATGATAAATGCTTCAAGTCAACATATATCACAGATACAGAAAGCTTTATTAATACTTGTTTCCTCTCAGTGTAACCCGTTCTTTATTGGATCCATCGACTGAACCCCTTTGGACCTTTTCATGCTCATTCTTGGCATTAGTACATCCATTTGAACTAGCAGGCAGAGAGGAAAGATCAGGTTTGCTATTACTGCCAGATGATCCTAATCTGCAAGAGGCAGACAGTTTCAAGCATTACTCTTTGTTGTTAGACAACAAAAGTCTATCAAAAGGTACAAAACAACAAACATTCAACATTTAAAACAAGTAGATTGTGACTAAAAGAAATCTAAGGATCACAACTAATAACCATCATGAATGTAGTTGGACAGTTGCAAGTTAAGAAGTAATAAAATATGTGATAAAATGAGCTTAGTTTACGTTCGACTAGATAACTCTCCAGATCTAATGAATCTTCATTTTACATCACCATTGGAATTCAAAGCATCTTATAAATTGGTATTACCTCGAACCTTGGGTATCAGAGGACTGCACGCCAGATTCATTGGTTATCTTGAGATGCATAACCCTTTTCAGTTCTCCTTCCCCATCAATAGATCTGGCAAAACTAGAGCCCATGGAACGTCTTCTTTTCATTTTTAAGTCCTGAGTTTCTCCTGCAGGCAATCTACGAATCTTCTCCTCAACAAAATCACAACCATCTGCGCCGTCCCTAGGGGTATCTCTATCTTTTCCAGCAACCAAAGGCTGCCTCAAGTTATTATTTTGTCCTTCAGCCTAGAGTTTTTCCACAAAAAGAAAAATGCAGATTCAGTAAAGCCATAATTAGATACAAGAATGTTCATCTTTTGAGAATAAGGGGGGAAAATTGAGCAAATTGATTAAGTAAGGAAAAAGCACTAGTTACAAGTATGTAGTAAATATAAACTACAAGATTTCAGTGCCTTTACATAATTGTTTCTCTTAATAAGTCACATAAGCAATTCAAAGAATATCATCTTAAATTACCCAATATTTAAGGCAAATATAAAAGCAAGTTGAAGCGGCATCAACATAACAATACATCTGCTCGTCTTTCTGAAAGTAGAGATTCATTCACCTCCTGTTTGTTAAATTATATCTCTTTATAAATCCTTTGATGGTAATGTAGTGAACACCACTTTCAGTGCTGTTAACTGTTAAGGCTGCCTCATGCTACCCTTTACTCATACTTCCTTTAAAGCCACATTCAGTCTTACTTAAAATTCCACGATATATATTTTTATTTTTACCCATACAACTAAATGGAATTCATGCATTCTTCGCATTTGCCACTGACGACAGTTAGCCCAGGATTAGTGTCTCTAAATGTTAAGAGAAACAAGCCCAAGAGTACGAATTCCTTTTAAATGGAAGAAAAAAAAACAATTGATAAGAAGGGGAAAATATAGTAGAGATAAAATATTGTATGTATCAAAAACAAGGGATGATGTCTTTCTTCTCATGCTAGCCATCAGATAAACACATCCTTACCCCAAGTTCACATTACCATGCACATAAACAATAAACTTATACTGTCCCACGAATTGCCAATTCAATATTCTACATCTCTATGGCAAGAAATACAACATGTCTAACCAGAATGTTATGAAGAAATTAACATGAAAATGAGTAAGAAACCTGACTACAGACCCGTATCTCAACATTTGGCGTGCGAAAACGCTTGTTCAGAGTGACATTCTTGGATCTGTCTTCCAGCCTTGGATTCACAAGATCTGAAGTGCTGCGGTGAACCTGACCTCCCATCTTTAACAAGTTCAACCCGCCCAACCTCTCATTTGGTAACATCTCTTTCCTAAGTTGTTTTTTTGAGTTTAAAGCTTCAGAATACTTGTTTAGCTTGTTTAGAGATTCATCCAACCTTTTTGATCTCCCCCTGAGAAGAATCTTCAAATTTCAGAACTTTTCCACAGAATAAATACAAAAGCGGGAATAAAGCAAAATGGAAAATATACCAAGTGAAACCTCACAGCCCTAATTCTGATGGCTTAGAAAACGCATTGAAAATGATAAACGTTTTATCATAATTGTCAAAAGCATGTGACCACCATTGCACAAAGCACCCTTGGAGCCCTGCTTTGCAGCATGCACCATTGTTCACAGGAACATCATAGCAAAGTGCACACAATTACATTATCTAAAATAAAAATAAAATACAAGTAGCACATACATACATAACAACATAAATAAACTTTATTTATATAAAAATTATTTGATAATTAGCCTATATGTGTGGGTGTAAAAATATATCAGAAATTAAAAAAGACAATACAAGAATAAAAAAATATGAAAGCAAAGAAGTAAAAACTTGGAAAAACCGAAAATATATATTCAAGGGGAAAAAAAATATTAAGAAAGAGAACACGACATATGAAGGAGGAGGGGCAGATTCAGAGACAGGGTAAAACAGAGACACAGTGAAACTAAACATAAAAAGGCTTGGTTGGGGAGATCGAAAGGGAGACTCAGAGAGCAAAGAGGTTGAAAACCTGGTGATAGAGAAATGACTAAGAAGTGAGGGTTAGAACTTAGAAATGTTTCTTCCAATTGGCGCCCCAGGCACTTGCCATAGGCAATAGTGCGAGTTTTACCATTTGAAATCTCCAGCAACACAGCTGTGGCCTTGCCCGGCAAGCCATGGTGCTGCAGCCTACCTTTGCATTCAAGTGCTAAGTGCATGCACAAACTCTCAATTCAACCACGAAACTTTATTTAATAAAGAAGAGTGGTTGGCACAATTTGAACTTTGAATAAACAATTGGTATTGCAAAGTGATCCCCAAGTTACCTAGCCTGGACAGAAGCCTCCAAAACACTTGCTCTGATCCGTTTCAGGTCCTCTGTAGCCACTGGAGAGGAAGCCTTCAGATTTGATGCTCCAAAAGAACAATCTTCAAGGGTGCTTCCACAAGATATCCCCAACGCCTTCTTAAGTTCACCTGACCGAATGAGTCTTTTATCTCCCATGCTAATAGGATCTAACATCAGACACTGAGATAGTGGAGGCAAATCCCATGCAGAAGTGGAATTTCCCCGGAACATACTAACCCCAGAATTAAACATCCGTCCCTCATTGCCCTCCTGAAAGCTTACAGACCTGTCCAAGCTGCCACTCATCAAATTTCCCCTCCGCCCATTCAGAATAGTCCCTTTGAAAGCTAATTCCTCTGGATTTGGATTAGCAGCACTCAAATCAATTCTAGAGTTTCCCGACATATGTTAAAGATATATGAACCAAGTCAAAAGTGGCGTATTTTCCACCATATTACACCATAGTGACTCATGCAATGATTGATCTCTTGGATAAGCAACTAAACCATTAAAAAGTGAGAGTATTTTCCACCATATTCCACTTTAGTGACTCAAGTAATGAGTAGCCGCTTGGACAAGTCACTAAACCAGAAACAACTGAGAGTATTAAGATGCATGGAATATCTGCAATTCCCATTAAAAGAATTATCTTACATGTTCATACAAATTCTGCCGTTTGAAATTTAAATTTAATAACTCAATATAATCCGCCCGATAGAGTGAAAGGCATCCGCAGTATCAAAATGTGCACAACTAAACGAAAGAACTCTTTAAGACAGTTTTGATTGCAATAAACCTACGAAAGTGGAGATGCTAAAATACACAAATGTTAGTTTATAAAGTAAATAACAAAAAGAGAGCAGACCTGACATTATCAATTGTGAATAGGATTAGAGAATAATGTAAGAATCCTGTTCAATGTCTAATTATATCGCATTAAGAAATGAAAAAAAAAAAGTCCAAGGTAGAAAGACTATCCATTAGTGCAGGAAAACATGCATCAGTAAGCAACCCACACATTATTGCCAAAAGAAAAGGCTTTATAGTATAACAGCAGAAAGAGAGAGAGGCTTCGTAAACACTGAGTCTAGAAAAGTTCGAACCCAACCATTAAAAAACAGAAACAGAACGCAAATTGGGTTCAGCTCGAAGGGTCGAAAATTGAAAATTGAACCCCCAAAAATTCACGCGAACAAACGTCACAAGGTCCGGAACCCTACCCTGGCGAGGATTACGAACTAGGGTTCCGTAAAATTTTACCCGCGAAATTCGTAACGCGACAACAAAAATTGCGAATTCGAAATTCCCGAAAAAGTCGAAAACGCGACCATTAGGTACCTGCATTGACGAGTCGATGGAGCAGGAGATCAATTGTAGGGAAATAAAGTATATATACGCACGAAGAGTGGGCTATTGCGCTTGAGCCCTGAAACGATACCTGAGGTTCTGCTGTTGAAGGGGGAAGAGAAGAGGAAGAGAGAGAATGGGTCCCACAGAAATTTAGGGAGCCGAGAGAAGGGACGAAGAAAATTGGAGCATGAGAAGAAATCAGAGCCCTTTATCTAGTTTGGGAAATGTGTCAGCGTCAACTCAAGGGTTGACACTGGACACGTTGGGAGTTCCATGCTCCAATTCGGATACTCTCTTTTGCTCAATTTCTTTTCTGGCTTTCTTCTTTTGGAGTTTTGAGGCACGATGATGGTGTAATATTCTATTGGATAATTTCTTTGACAGAGAAATCTTTTGAAGTAACACACCAGAAATTAAGAGTCGTGGTATCTATGAATATTAAAAATAATTAGAAAAAATTTCAGTCAAACTTTAAAATAACAAAATAGTGACTTCAATTATAATAATGTCAAATTAGTCCACATTTACTAAAATGAAATTTGAAGATGTCGCCTTTTTACCATACTACCCTGTCAAAGGATCCTTAGGGTGCTCAAATTTTTTCTCTTAAACTCAATACTCATCTCATTATCTCAGTTCATACTCTTTGTTCTCTCATTACAATTCTAAAAGATTTTTTTTATAAAGTTTTCAGATTTTGTAATTTAAACTCGCTTTAAATTTATATATTGAGAGTTAAATGCATTTGTATTAGACTAATTTTATACTGAATTAATTATATATGTCTTAAATTAAAGCAAATAAATTAGTATTGGAAATTAGTCTCATTTGTGTAAAAAATGGGTCAAAATTCAATCAACCAAACAAAAAAAAGTAATCCCAAAATTTAGAAAATTGCCGATCATATCCCGAGCACAGCCCTAAGTAGCAGCACCCCATCAACAACAAATGGCTATAATTTTTTAACGGCAAAATTGGCTAATGAAGTATAGTAAATGGCTAGTAAAATGTTGTGAATATCAATGGAGTAGTAACTTTAGATTAAATCATCCATGTGTGTTGTCGTTTGCTAATCTATTTTACACTTCATTACATATTTAGCTACACTTTATTAGCTATTTACCATAACCATTAAACAGATTTGGTGTTATAGTAATTATAAATTATTTTTAAAATAAAAGTAACTATAAATTTTTAAAATTGGATTAAAATCATTAAACCCAACTATAACTTAGTCCGTGAACCCTTTACTCGTGTACAACTTAGCCTCGAATGTTTCTAAGTCATCATATATGGCAAAAAATATTAAAATACTATTAAAAATTGCTTAAGTGGATTTTAAATTAAAAAATAAAAAACAATATCCCCATTCCTACCTATTCGCATCTCCCTTCTCCTTTATTTTCCATTTTCCAAAAATCTTATTTGGCATCCGCAGTGTCCACTACAAATCCCTCTAAAGCACTAGAGGGCAGTGAATGACTCATATTGAAGAAAATGTTGAAACAACTTATAATACCTTTAACTATGATAAATCACCCAAATATGCAAGAAAAAATCATTGTGAAAAAAGATCTTTTTTGACTTTTGAGCGATAAATGGTGACTAGTGTTTGGAAAAAGATGAGATTAGAACACATTGAAACCTGCCTGCCTCATAATATGCATGGCTCATAGTGTCTTCTTTTAATAACAAATTGGTTGTATCTTTTACATTATGCTTATAATTTTAAAGGCTCTTTAATATAAGAAAATTGATTTCACTTATTCTTGAAAGAAGCTTCTGAAGGATCTGTCATGGATACCACAGATACCTAGCGAGATTTCTAGAAAATAAAGATGGAGGATGATTTAAATCGGCGAGTATGAGGACACCGGTTATTTTTTAATTTAGGTAAAAACCAACTGAACAATTTTAATATTTTTTGCCACATAGGATGGGTAAAATCCTATTTATTAAATCAATATCATCAAAATATTCTCTTTCAATTTGAAATTAACCATAATAGAAAAGAATTAAACTAACACATTTTAAAACACCTATCATAGTTAAAAGAATTAACTACTTAATAAACATATCCATGATAGAAGAGGGAAAGACAAAATATTTAAAACATATCATGGATAATAGAACATTTCTCATCATTTCATAAACCAAACCATATTTACTTAATACACTTGGGCGTTAAGCTTCTTGAGCCTAGAATATCACATCCAACTATAAGCCCAAATAATAAAATAATGTTTCACATAACCTTAAAATACATTTTCAACAACAGGAAATATTAAAATATGCATTCATGGATCCACAATTTCATTTAACGGAGTCTCTAAAGGCATTTGGCCTTCTACTAACTCATTAGTTAGTCAAAACTATGCAGTTGAATCATAGTATACAAAATGAGGTCTATGAGTGGCAATATACATCTATCTAAAACACATTAATAGATAGTGGAGGCTATACCAAGATAAATAACTATCTAAGTCTTTGAATATCTCCCTGATGTTCCCGTATGGGAACTATCACCTGAAAAATATTAAGAGTAATTGGGTGAGACAAAAGTCTTAGTAACCAAAATTCCAACTTATTGTATATACCAACATGTGTTAGTGAGGTGTCAAGTGAGACAGAAAATAATAATGCGTATAATGTCATTCAAATAATTTACTAGCTATGCACTTTCTTTAAGTTATTTGAGTCTCTCCTGAATGAGGTATACAAACATATAAACCCAAGAAGGCCTGTCAAGTAGGACAAAAAAAAATATCGTTACATATAGTATCATCCACATAATCTCATAATTATGTGCACTAACCCGTTTGAGTCTCTCCTATTGGAAGTGTATAAACACATAACCTTAAGAAGGCTTGTCCACATCATTATAGAGACGTACACACAAGCCACAAGGCCTATTCCTCCTTCTTAAGGACGAAAAGAGCTACTAGAGCCTATCTTCTTCTATAGGACGAATGAGCCCCGTGTGTTTATCCCAACAAGGACGAATGAGCCACATTGGCCTATCACAAAAGGGACGAATAATTAACGCCATATATATCAATGAGAGGTATCATCACACGATAGTATTTTTCTCACACAAAAGTCACAAGGGCCTATTCCTCTCTCTTATGAAAAAAAATAGTTACAAGAACCTATCATTTTCTCTAGGATGAAAGAGCTGTGGAGTCTTATCCCAATAGGGATGAATAACTAGCCCAATCTACACTAGGGAGGTTTTATCACATGATGATATATCCTTTATTATTGTCATCAGTCACAATCAAATACACCCCTATCACAATTGCAATAATTCATATCAATCATCCCATGACTATTCATTGTAACACTCTTGTAAACAATTCAAGATAAAACATCTTCTTAACACTTCACATTTTCTCTTCAAATCCAAAGTTTCACGAGACAATTTTCTCAAATCAAGTATATAACGTGCTAACAGAAAGTACATATCTCATTCAATCATTTTATATTACCAAAACCTCTTAAAAGCACTACACTAGCATCTACGACAAGTAGAAAATGGTTACCTCTAGCCAAGTAGAAAAATATTACCACAGTTAAAGCCTTATTATCAACATCAACAATCATAAATCAATCTACAATATTCAACATCACTACATATTAGTTTATCAACTAATTGAGTGATAGAAATAACAACTTAGGGATTTAATATTCTCTAGAGTTCCAAATTTCACTCTAGACCTCACTTTATTATCCCAACAAGACTTGAGTTTTTCATAAATAACCTATTCAATTCAATATACAAGCTCCAATTATTCAAAAATTCCAATTTCATAACTTTGCACTTCGAAATAAAAAAACTCTCAATTTGCCCATAAGCCATGACTAATCCCTTTAACACAAAGTTATATTTTCTCTGACAATTCAAATTACTAATTAAATCCTTAACAACTATAAAATGGCTTACTTTAAATAAAATCTCCAGTTGTCAAATATAATATTTCAACTTTCTAGCTCAATTTTAAATCTAACAGTAACAATAAATAAACCATCCAAAATTTAATAATACCTCAAATAACCCAAATAATCTATTTTACCCCAATTTAATCCCTAAAAAAATCCCATAACTAGTAAATCTTCTTTTTTTTAATCAAAATATTAATCCAAAATTATTACAACAACAAATAACAAATCTAAACCGATTAAAATTAACTATTAGCTTTCCTCTACATTTATACAATCATCTATTAATAAAACTTAAAACTTGGTTAAAATTCTAACTCAAAAATGTTCTCCAACACCTCAAAAATACAGCCATTAGAAAAATCAAACTAAGTAGAAAAATTTTTATGAAGAGAGTTTTGTGAATAGAAGTAGTTTTGCTTATTAACATTATCTCCAAAGCTTCACCATCGTGTGAAAATGACGGACGCACATCGTCGGAGGAGGAAGACGCCGAAAAATGTCTCGGCTTTCTCTCTCTTCACCCACAAAAACAAAAGGAGTAGTACAAATTACCCCAAATCAACCATAAAAAATTATAATAAAAGACCCCATTTTTTCTCTCTTCCCCCCCCCCTCTCTCTATGTTTTTTTTCCCATATCCTATTATTCCTTTCGTTCAATGTTTTTTTTTAATTTCTTCTTCCATCATATATTAAAATAACTTTCATATTTTTTATATGATATTTTGAGTAAATTCTTGTTATACAAATAATGACATAATAAATTCCATTTATCATGTAATAATCCTTTTCTAATATTTGCTTAATTACTTAAATTTTAAAATAAAATTTGGGATGTTACAAGATGACTTACAAACATTAAGAATTGAATTAGAAGTAAATCAAAAATTAAATGACTGAGTTATATCAAGTCAAATTCTAAAGACTAAATTATAATAGAATCAAAATTTTAAATCCATTTAGTGGATACAAACCCCCTCCCTATCAATTCAAACACCTATTGCATACCTCGAGTTGCGCATTTTGCCTACCTTAAAAATATTGCTATTAAATATTAGTTATTCCTCATTTAATATAGTTATTATTATACCTACATGCAACTTTATAAAAGTGGGCAATTTTCATATGTGGCCATAAATAGCTACCCCCAAAAAAAAGCAACATTTATTTCCAATTGAAACAATGGTTGTTTGCACATTTGCATTGCCACGTAAAACCTCCACAGAATAAAATGATAACTATTAACCATACCAAAATCTACAAAATTAATTACCGTAAGGACACGAGTTATTATTACATGTGTTCTCACAAAGTGTATTTCTTGTATAAGAAGACCTTGCCATGTGCTCCTTGAAAGGTTGATGTCATTTTAGCGGATGAGCGGGTATATATGGAGTACCCTTCCAACATTTATTGTGTTGCTTATCCCACTATTGTTAAAGCTGACTTTTGCACTACCTACAAGGCACACAAATTGAAGGCTTTGTAATACAACATAGATTGTTGGAACATTGCATGAAAAAGATCAAAGACAAAGAAGTCTACCATGTGGAGAACTTTGATGTATTAGAGAATAATGACGGACATTAAGTGACCACACACTCTTAAAAGATCAGATTTCACAAGGCCATATATTTTGAACAAGTGGATTTCTCAATCCTAAAGGAGGTATTAAACTTTGTTTTCCTGACAAAATTGCCAATTACACTGCCAAAAATGAAGAATTGTTTAGTATCCAACCTTTGAAAATCCTTTTTACATACCAATTGTATATTTTATATTGTGCAATTCAGTTCCTAAGTTTGAGTTGTTTATCAGCTTCAACAAAAAACAAATGTGATAGGGATTTTTCAAGTTTTTTGTGAGTTGGAAGACCATAAAACAAACTATGGCACTTACAAAAGATTGAACCTCATACTTACTGATAAACAGCATAACTTGTCCCACAATATGTCCTATTATTTTTCCTTAAAAAACAAAACGCCATCTTTAAAAAGTGCTTAGAAAAAACATTTGGTTCTTAAAAAGTTACTGTTTTTGTTTTATGCTTCCACTGAACAATGAGACTGCAATAAATGTAATGTTGTCTGGAAAGTGCAAAATTGACACATTCAACAAAAACATTTTGGCAATAGAACCATCAATCGTCACTGTCTTGAGGTATGAAATAGATCACCAAAAACAAAGGTAACAAAATGACTACTCTATTGAAAATCATGCCTGTTTATTTTGATTATCTAACAATGGCTTTTTTTTTATCCTTTTGTAAGCATATGGTCATATAGCTAATGTCTTTGAAGCAACAAAAATTGTGTTCAACCCTAAAATACCTAAAGTGAAGAGTCTACTGGATAGGTGATTAACATTTCCAAAATTATATTGTCTTGTCTTCATATTTATTCTAATCAGATTTGGAACAACTAACTCATTTATTTACTTTATCCCCTAAATTAGTTTTTAAGCAAATCCTTCTATTGCTCATCAATTGTTTACGGTCTTGAATGCCGATAAACAAACTTTCAACAAAGAAGGATGCTTGGTTTTTCCAATGAGGATCCCTCTGGGAGAATTGCTAAATATCAGTGAAGTTATATTTAATATCTATAAAAGTACCACTAAATTTGTATTGAATATAATTAACATGTGAATGGAACAATGATGTTTGCCCATGCAACACCACAGCAACAGAGGAACATGACAAACTCACATGTAACAACTGTTAGCTGATGTTGTGCATCATCAACCAAAGTACGTACAACTTAGTGCATGAATTCCTTCCGAGTAGGAATTAAGAATTTAATGTTCCAAAACAATTTCATAAATAATATTCCAACACAGACTAAAGGTGCATTACAAAGAGCATGATTCAATTGGAGAATGTTGTATCGTCATGCCATTAACTGCTTGGCTTAATAGCATTTTATTATTTTGGTTTTAGGAGTATCCCTGTACAATGATATACTAATTTAAAAGCTAAAAAACCAAAGACATTCAGCTCTTCCATACGTGTCGTGTGTGACAATGTATTAATTACATTTCAAACTCTACAGTACAAACAACAAAAATTAACATGCATAAAATGGTGTACACTTGATATTACAAAATTTCTCCTCTAGGATTGAGGAGTGAAAATGAATGAAAAGCTCATTTTTTGGGGCACAAAATTCATCCATGTACTTGCAATTTACTTGGTTTTGAATTTTGCATTTAGGGGGAATCACATAAGATGTATGGTTAAAGGGAACACTATATTTAAGAAGTATATGTTGCTTCAACACAAGACAACTATTTGGTTAATTCAATTATACACAATTGAGAAACATAAAAGTAGGCAAGGAAATCATGAAGCTAATAAAGGGTGTTTTAATCCATTGCAACAACCACTACAATAATAATTTCAAATGCAACTGACAAAGACCATGCAAATTCACAGTTAAAAAAATGTGACCATCTACTAGGTTGTAACATTGACGAGGCCGAAACTAAGGAATTTTACTCTTAAACATATTTAGTGGTTGTATTCAAGGGAATATCATGACCAATTAGGATAGTGGAGTTGTACTTTTATTTGCTTTAGCTTCGTTAAACATATGAAAGTCACACATGATCGAGCTTTACTTTACAGGCATGTAATAAAGGAACTTACGCCTGTCATAGTTGTGATTTCCATAAAGAAAACCCATTGGTTGATATGAACTCATTAAATAACTAATACTTTATGAATAATGTGACAATGACAACATAGTGATTTCGCAACAAATTGCAGCAACTACTATAACTATATTTAGTACCATAAGAATAAAAAAAATGCAATACCTCTCCAACAATTAGCATCCAACAAATAAATTAAAGGGTTGTCAATTCATATCTCCTTACAAAAGTAATCTTTGGTCAATAAAGAAAAACCCGTTTAATGTCACTGGCTCGTGCAATGCATAGGGAGAAACATACTTGATTTTGAGTGTGTTCGATTCTCTCATTTTCCCTCATTGTTCGCTATCATTCTTTGCCAAAACTACACCATTTTGGGTTAAAGTAGTGAGGGCGCGCACATTTTAAAAAAGAACAGAAAGTATATAGCAACCATAAAGTATTTTTCAATAACAAGAATAAGATGCTAAGAACCTTGTTGATGTCCATGATACAAAATGGAAGAAGTAACACATAAAAGATTCTACTTGTTCATATCCAAATCTTGATGATGCACTCATGGGATGTACAGCTCCATTATATTTCAAGAGAACATAATCATCGTTTAGATGTTTCAATTAAAGAAGTTTTTTCTAGATCTTTTTAATTGGATTATTGTCCGTCTCATTTGCAGACCTTAGTGACTAATGATTGTATGCAATATAGTGCCCCTTAGTGTTTTTGCTGTTTTGAATTTCGGTCATTAGCCATCTCCTATAACAAAAGAAAAGGGGAAAACTGCAATGAGGTTCCAAATACGGGAATATATGTCAAAGAGGTCACATGAAATTAAAATATTGCAATGAAGGCCCTTGGGACTTTTTTGTTATTTATTCCAATTATCTATTTACCCAAATGCCCATAGTGTTTAAGTAGCCCAATGTGGTTATCAATGGCATGTCCCTATGATTGTCAATGACAGCCCTTATAGGTGTCACTAATAAGCCCCTGCGATTGTGATTGTTAATGGTAGCCCCTTGTAGGTGTCAATGACATGCTTTGAATTGTTAAACCACAGGGGCTGTCATTGATAGCCATTGACACCCACATGGGCAGTCATTAACAACCACCATGGTAGTCATTGACACCCATAGTGGCCTGCCAATGACATTCATAGGGAGCTTCCGTTGACAATCATAGGGTTGTGTATAATTGAGATATTACGTATTTACGCTATGGATTGTTATGTTGTTGTTATTAATTGAAATACTTTTGTTATGAATTAAGATACTCGTGTTGTTAAAATCCAGTGGCATTTTCGTAATTTCGCAAAAAATGTATAAAATGACTAAACTGGAATTTCCCAATTTTGTTGTTCTGAACTGGAATTTCCCTATTTTCCTTTTTTTTTTTGAAATTTTCCCTAAAATAAACTCATAGCAATTATTATGTTTTAGCAAATGATGTAAATAAAGGAGAAGATAGTGAACTAGCATTGCCGATTTAATAATCCAAGGGAGGGAGAGGTGAGTGGCTGATGATTGAAATAGTGAAGCATATGGATGAATAATGAGACGAAAAAACACAGACGTTAAATTAATAAATTTATAGGTCACTTGTATGCAATCAACAAGTTACAATTATTTGAGGTTACAAAAAGTAATTAGAGATAAGTGCAATTAGAGCAGGCCTGAAACTCTGTAAGAATTTGAGGTTGCAAAAAGTTAAATGGTATACGGATTCTTTTGAGGTTATTACTCTATTGCTATCTGGATGTGGTTTGGATCATCCTAGTATTGATATTATAGTAAACACTAGAATGTTAATATCTTCCTTTGAAGAGCTGGAAATTAAACATGCGTGCAGAGAGACAATATTGTGTGCAGACTTTCTTGCTAGGACTGCGCATGAAGATGATAGAGCGCTGGTCATATTACAGGAACCTCCTGAAGAATGCATGGA
>JBAGKO010000010.1:34616676-34628270 GCA_037177275.1 Acacia concinna
CTTCCTAAATTCTGGTTTAACCACAATATCAGGTATACCGTCCTCTCGTGTAACCTGAACCCTATCCATCCATCCATTGCCAAACCACCAAGCCTCATCCTCCTCATCCTCTTCAACATTCACCCTTACTGCACCCTTAGAACAGGCATCATGATATGACTTCCTCAAACTCTCTAGGTCAGCAGATTTCCCATCATCATTCATCCACTCTTCCACACGAGGAATCAATGGATGTCCAGTAATCGTTCTAATCTCATCTTGAAGAACCTTTTTCCTACTCCAATCCATAGCATCTCTCTCCTCCGCCGTCGTTGCCGGCGGTACACGTTCACGGCTTCGTTCCCTCTCTCGCTCACTCATCCTTTCTCTTGTATTTTCTCTTTGTTTGACATTTTTAATCCTTTAAACATTAAGATAGAGTTATGAGATAAATGCAATTTGGTTTCAACATATTTACATTGAGATCATAGCCAATAACATTTCCACGACAATTTGGTTTCAACATAAAAATAATGCAATAAAATGTGTTTACAGATTGAGATTGGTGGAAGAAGGTCATAAATGATAATCTTACCGTGCAACGCACGGGAGCACAAGCTAGTTTATTAAAAAAAGACAACAAGTAAACACCTAATCTGTTTAATTGTATAATCGATTTTGCATTACACCTCATGAAAAGGACATCCTGACCCACCTATCTGATAACCCTTTTCTTTCTTTTTCTTTTTCTTCTTCTTCATTTGATAGGGTTTTTTTCCCCAAGCTTAGTGTGTAGAAAGTTTTTCAACTCTTTCAATATATACGTTTTCTGATATTTAAATTTATATTTTCCTTTCCTCTCACGGGTGAAACCCTATTCAATATCTTTAATTAGGAAAGTCCCTATAAGTGAAATTAATTTTTTAAAAGTTTTTAAAAATGACAATTAAATCACAGAGTCAATGCATATTTAGATAAGGGCCAATATTTATAATTGAAATTGTAGAATTTAAATATGTATTTTTTTTATTTGATTTTAAATTGTCGTTTTCATTTTCCAGTAGGCAAAAAGACAAAAAGAGTTGAATCTGACGTGGCTTTCAGGTGCCACCCACCTCCATCAACAGGAGGATGTTCCCAGTCACTTCCGGGCCACAGCAACTCCTTTCCTTTTTGCTGTTCCGCAAAGAAAGAGACACATCTTTTTAACTTTTTAGGCAAGATTACATCTAATGACCGACAAATTAACATATTTATGTTAAAACTTAAAATCGTAATATTTTCCAAGTTGAACTTATCAATTATCATCAAATTTTAGAAAACTATTTATTAAATTAAAATATTGTCACATAATTTTTATAAAGTAAATAATATATTAAGTACAGGAGAATTATGGTTTAATGATACATACTGATATGCTTAAACTTAGTATAAGTTCCAACTTTTAGGTTCTTACGAGCCTTAAGCTAAAAAGACTTGTATCTATTAAGTATGAAGTTATATATTCATGATAGTCATGTAATAGATAGTTATATGACTATTATTCTTTGTATTGAAAATTGGATCGGACTTACCGATTTAGATCTGAAACTGTGAACTAGTCTTATGTCTGATCCCTGTTTAACATTTTTATGAGGAGTAAATCAAACCGGTCTAACCTAATTGACCCTAGGGTGATTGGGATCCAATTGGTGGTGAACTGGTTCATCCATTTTTTTCTTTAAAAAAATATTTATTTTCTTTATAATTTTATATTAATAAACCTAAAATTTTAACTTTTTTACTAGTTTAGTCATTGGTTAATTATCCGGTCTGATTCACTGACTTTTAATTTAGTGTCTTGACCAATTCAATGACCAGTTCGATTTTTAATACCTTGTTATTATTAGCTTTCTAACGCCAGTTTTTATAGTTCTTCCCCCCCTCCCCCTCTAATTAGCTTGTTCGCTCTTAATTTCTTTTTACTTTCTCTACTCTAGTGTGCTAATTGTTTTTCTTTTTGTTTTTTTTGGAAATGCCCTAATCGTGTTTGATGAGTTTCAATGTCGTTTCCTTTCATGTTTTATTGGCTTCTAGCTTATTATGTCATATGTTCTTTTTATACCCCATAGGATACATATGTCTTGGGTTCTGGCCGTAGTAAAATAATCAAATGCCTATACTTCACCTTCTTATATACTCCGTATAAGTGTAATGGAAGCTCTTGCCACCACCATTTTTACAATGGGTTGATGTTTTGCTTCTCGTTTTTATGTTGCCTTGTATTTGGGTCTTGTGTTTTATTATCTTTTTTTTTATTGTCTTGTTTCTAACGTGGTTTGTATGTAAGGTGGGTTTCATTGGATTTTGTAACATTTAATAACTCCTGTATGATTTTTTTCTTTCAATGAAGTCGTCTTGATAATATATATATATATATATATATTGTTATATTAGTCAAAATAACTCGTTTAAAAAACATAGAGTGAGACTCCATACATTCGTGTATTGGAAAATACTTTTTTAAAAAAGTTTAATTAATGAATTTATGAATCCAAACAATTAAAAAAATGTTATTAAAATAAATAATATCATGCAGCGAAACATACACGTTATGCCAAGAGAATTTAAGAATGTAATTTTAATTCATACGCATTTGCTAAAATTTAACGGTGGTTTGTAATATATGGCGAAAACACGGTGATTTGTAATAATAAACGAATTGTGTAAATTTTGATTGTAATTTGGCTTTGACGGACAAAAGTTTACTATAACTTTAATTTAATAGAGGATTTTATTTAAATACTATCTAAAATTTTAAAATTTTAGATCAATCCTATTATTTATAAGAGCAATAGATTATGCACATTTATAATATAATTGATAACTCAATTTTATAAAAAAATTATTAATTTAAAATTTTAGAATTTAAAAAAATATTTAAATAAAATTCTCCTTTAATTTAATAGGATTAGTTTAACACTTCTTACATAATTTCTTTAAACTAGAAAGTACAAAGATGTAATTTTCACCTCTATGCTAGCATGATCGCATAGATTCTGATGGTCTCGTCTCCGAGCCATTATTCCAAACCCAGTCTCCCAGCGATCACATTCACGACTCACCAATCGCCATCTCTCTCTCACTTCCCTCTCAGATTCTCCCTCTCACTCATCCATGGCTGCCACCAGAGCTCTTCTTTCTCCTCCCTTTACACCTCACCGCGCTACCTGGGCTCACGATCCCTTCTTTCTTCCTTCTCACTCATCATCACTTGCTCCTCCTCACCAATCACGGAAAGCTCTCTCCAGGAGAATGTAAGAAACGTCTATGTCTTTCTCTCTCATTCGTTCCTTCTTGTGCTGTTTGGTTTCCTCGGACCCGAATGTGGAGGAAACAAAGTACTGTCTTCGTCTGTGCAGGGTTTGATCCTCTCAAGTTCTTTTGTTTGGATTTAGTGCGATTATGTGAATTGTTATGGCCATTTTTTTTCTATTTTTCTCCCTAAATTTTGTTGCATATGAGTGGAAGGAAATGTGATTTTCATTTAGAAATAGAATGGGATGAAACTGCCCATGATCGTCTTTTTGTGGAGGTGGTTTTGATGGAAAATTATCAGAAGCGGGGTTTATTTATGAATATAAAGCATGGGAATGTAACGAAATGATTAGTTTGATATATTGTTGTTGGGTGAAATTAGAAGTTAGTAGATTTTTTTTTTTGGAAACTTCGAGATTTCCTCTTCTGTCCGCATATTCTCAAGGGAACAAATCACTCCCTTTGTTTACTTAAGTTCCTTTCCGGACACCTATAAAATGGATTCTGCCTTAGTTCCCATTCATCAACTTACCCCGAACCAGCTCTGTGATTAAGCTGTACCTTCTTCGCTTGACTCTGTTTTGCTTTTGAATGTAATGATCCTTCATCATACAAAATAAAGGAAATGATTAGCTAGAGATCTCATCACCATCATATTTTATTTTATTTTATTTTTTTTGTCATAGAGACGCTGTATGGAGGAGTAACCACTCATCAAACTAGGAGAATTTATATGCTTACTTTATTGTTATACTCCGTCACTCTTCTATCAGCTGTTTTCTAAGAATTTTCACGACAATTTTATCCTCTCAAGCTCTGCTGTTTTCAAAATTATACAGCCTTCCATTTACACTCAGCCTCAAATTCTCTCACATAATTCCACAGCCGACAGGACCAACTCATAGGCTTATAGCTCTAAAATAGCTATTCTACTTGAGTTATTATTGTATTTTGTATTAGGAACTTATATTCAATGCAGATGTTCCATCTGAGTGGCCTAGTTTTTATGTTTATGTTAAGGCTATTCTGCACAGAATTTTTCTCCCTTGTCAGCAATTTAGCTCGATGACTCCAAGTTAATGCTTTCATGGATGATACAGTATGCTAGCCATTTAATTTGCGATAAACTGAAAAGTCAATGAAGTTGCCTTCAGTCTTCACAAGTTAAAGCACAAACTGCTTATAAACCAAGATATGCCAAAACTCAACTAAACAGTATGGTTGATTTGTGTTATGACTTTTTGAAATTCTTTAGAACCCTTCTTTTGATATTGTTTTCATCAGAGTGATGGTTTCTGGAAGTGAGATTTGCTAAGGCTGAAGCTTTAATTTTCTTTAATGGATTTATTGTGATTGGTTTATATATTATTTCACTCATACTATTAGCTTAAACGTTATGCAGGATTGTTGTTAATGCATCTGCATATGATTTGAACTCAGTTGGTTCTGCTTCATTGGTAGGTGATGTGCTTCTTTCCATCATTTAAATTAGAATGTCTGTTAGTTGACAGAATTGAAATCTGAAACATTCAATCCCCTATTATTAGCCGTGGTTTGCAAAAATTTTCTTTGATGGTTGATGGAACAGGGCTTCTTAATCCATGCGTGTGGATTGCATGTCATATTGCAATAAGATAAAGCTCAGGCCATCGCACATTAACTTTTGTATTTCACTTGTCAATCTATTTTGATCTTTCCCTCTTGTATGCATGCACGAACCCTTGTGGCTGTTGAAACTATTGACATCCAAAATAGACCATTGTTTCTGTTGAACATATGATATTGTGATCTTCTATTTCTTACTGTCATGTGTACCATCTGTGTTTAATGGGTTTGTTACCTCAAAAAACAAGGTTTTGATATGCTTTTATTCATGCATATAGCTGAACGTGCTATTGGCAAATTCTTATTGCAGAAGGCCATTGAAAGTCTTGATAATGTTCCTATGCCAGTAGTATTGATAGATCAAGATTCAGTTTCCGATGCAACTATTGTTCAGATTAGCTTTGGTGATCGCCTTGGGGCTCTTATTGACACAGTTATGTGACTATTAGTAACTCAATGCACTTAGTCTTTTTGAATTCCTGCAGTATAGTAGGATCACTTAATGCATTCTTGTTGATGTAATATCTTTGAGGTGTGATTCTGTTGCTTAAGAGGTGCTCACACTACTTGATTCAGAAGGTTAAAGATTTGTGCTTGCTGCTATATTCAAGTAGTAGTAAGCTTTTCATGTGCATGCGCAAACATGCATGCATGCATGCAGGCATGAACAAGTGTGTGGGTATAGAAAGAATTAGTGCACTTGATTCTTCTCTGTGTCCATCTTCTTATAGTTAGTTTTATCCTTTCCCTATTATCATTGAAAAGGAAAAAATTGAATGATCATGGTGGTGTAAAGGTTGACATCAAATTATTTAGTTGTGATTTTGATAAAAAATCATTTGTTCTTTTACTGAGACACTGTTCTGATTAAGTTGCCTGAGGGTCTATTTGGTATGGGGGATCTTTTTTTTTTGGGGTGGGTGGGGGGATTTTTATAAGTTGGATTTAAAAAAGTGGAGAAGTGGGTTACAAAATTTTAACAAAGAGAAGATGTAGGATAAAAGAGTAAGAAAAATTAGTTAAAAACTCAAAAAAAACAGAAAAAAAATTATCCCTCCACTCACTTTCCCTCCTGTCCTTGATACCAAACAAGGCATAAGCGTTTCTTATTCATGCATGTAGATATGAATTTATATCTTCTGCAACACCATTAGTAATTATTAATAAATTATAATTAATAATTGACTCATGTTCATGTCAACGCAGATGAAAGCATTGAAAGAGTTGGGGTTGGCTGTGTCAAGGGGAACTGTTTCCACTGAAGGATCTGTTAAGCAAACGAAGTTCTATATCTCTCAATTGTGAGTGTCCCTCTTCTCCGTTACTGAGTATTGTCTCTTGAATGATATTTTTAATTACTCTCAATGTATCATTATAATCAGCATTGCTTTTAGCATGGCAAAGTTGAATACCTGGTTTCTATATATTGTTATTTCATTATTTTATTATGCAGAGACACTGGACGCAAAGTTGAAAATCCTGATATGCTCGAGAGCATCCGACTTACCATTATTGGCAATATGTTGAAGTATCATCCTGTGAGTATACGTGATAGATGTTTATTTCTGGCTTTTTTCCTGGTGTATGTATGTGAGTTTTTCTCATTGCTTACAAATGCTTCTCCTTTACGTTTTGTAGGAGAGCAGTGCACAGTTAGCTATGGGTGAGGTGTTTGGAATTAAACCTCCAGAAAAGAAGGTGATAATCAGTATCTTTCCAGTTTAGCCTTCCAGAAGACTGCTTTTGGATAGACTGCTGCTTTGGAACTGGATACTTAAGATCTCTTTTTTCTATACCATTGGAGAGCAAATGCTAGGTTTTTTTAGCTTTAGATATACAGTCGTTCAGAGCTTATTGTAATAACTTTGTCATGTCATATTTGGTTCACTTGTGCATTTCTGTCAGCAATTCTCTCAGACAATAACTTCTGTGTGTTGTTTTATGTAGCTTGACGTTGATATTGCAACTCATATACATGTCGAGGAAGATGGACCTAAGAGGAGGTCTGTGCCTTATGATTTTACACAGTTACAGTTCATTTTGGCACTTTCTGTTTTGAATTGTTTTGGATGCTGAAAACTAGAAATCTATATTGCAACAATAAACTTATCGAACGGCCAATGATTGAGGAAAGGAAGTGGAGAAAAAGGAGGTGGACTTGTGGAAAACGAACTAACAAATGTTTTGTCCTTTTCATTTGCTTAGCTTTAATTAGGCTACTCTGCTGTTTTCTTGTGTTGTTGACGTGGGGTTTTCCTACTTGTACTGAGGACTCTCTTGTGGCTCCTCTGGTTTATGGAACAGAGGGGAATGTAATGAAAAAGGAAGTGCAAAAAGTAACTTCAGAGCAATAAACGACCCTTGCATCCTTATGTTAAGAAAATAAAAATTAGAGGATCAAAGTTGTCTCATAATAATTACATGGGTAAAATAGATATTACCAAGATACGAAGGATAGAAAATCCCTTCCCTCCTTACCTACTAAATGGAGCATCACTGCGAGTGTGTCATATAACTTCTCTTATCTCTTTTAATCAAATAATAAGTCGGAGTGCTTTCTTACTAGGTGCTTGATATAATTTTGATGTATTTTTTGTTAAATTTTTACCAGCTTGCTATTCATAGAGACAGCAGACAGAGCGGGATTACTAGGTGAAATTATCAGCGTCATTGCAGATATAAACATTGAAGTTGAATCGGCAGAGATAGATACAGAAGTATTACTTCACCCTGTCCTCTCTCTCTCTCTCTCTCTATTCTGAGATAATCTACTTCACCTGTCATATTTCAGGGTTTGGTTGCTAAGGATAAGTTTTACGTCAGCTATGGAGGTGCAGCATTAAACAAGTCAATGTCTCAGGTACTTTTAGGATTTATTCTAAATGGAGGCTCAGCCAATTTCCTTACAGTTTCTGGGGCTGTATATTTTTCGCTTGGGTACTGCCAGATAATTAATGTTGGAATTAGTTGTCTATTTCTGTAAAATTCGAGATAAAAGCTGAAATATGATGAATAGGAAGGCTAGCACGCACCTCCCTTACATAGCAGCCCCCCTTTCTTTCTTTCTTTTTTTTTCTCGGTGGTGGACCTTTGGTCCACGAACCCACCGAGTTTTAGTATCTGACCGTAATCTGAGTTCCTGGATCTGGTGAGCTCGCGAACCAACTAGTCCAAGCTCCCCCAATCGAATAGGCCCGAAAGGTAACCATATCTTTGAGGTGCCCCAAGGGAGAGAGCTTCCAATAGAAATTCTCTACACCTTCTGTTCTCTTGGATTAAACCTAGGAACAGATGGATGTGACGCAGATGCCTACCCATCTACGCCAACTTCTGTTAGTTTTCTATTCTCTTTGATGCTTCTGAAAATAGAGATTATTTACTAGATACACTTTTTCAGGGAACTGAGACACCAACACACTAATAAACTCTACCACTCTTCTACTTTGTGATAACTTTTTTTATGTGCCCAATAGAAAAGTATGAAATGATAAAAATTGATTTTGATGAGGTAAAATAGTCTTCGTGTCTTCATGTTTTTTTTTATAAAAAGTGGAAACTGAAGGCATGATCCCTTTCATTTGTCTCTACTAAATTGGGCTGTACGTGGAGTTTTAAATTTTTACGAACCTGAAAACCTCAATGAAGCCTGAAAAGAACGCACTAATTAAGTCATTGAACATGACCTTTTTTATGAACGATTTATCTAAATGCTTGGTTGTTGATAGAGCATAATTACGTTCTTGTTGCTTTAGGAGCTTGAAAACCTATTTTATTTACCTGTAATATGTGTCCTAAATAAAATGTACTAATAACTGATTCTTTCCATATCTGTAATACTCAAGTTTTCTTTGAATAGAAATTCAGTTTCAAGTAATTATAAATCAAGATGTTCACTTATCAAACATCACCATTCTTATTATGGAATTAAAGTTGATCTCGTATTTGGAATCCAAAATCTCTTGTGCTTGAATATGCAGGTCTTAGTGAACTGTCTGCGCTACTACCTGCGGAGGCCAGAGACAGATATTGATAGCTACTGAGGATAGATGGGTGAGCCACTTTTAAGAATATTCATGTAAAATAATAATAAGTCAGTGTAAACTGTTATTATACTCGATCATCAATGAGCTCAAGATCCCATACATGTCTTTCTGCTATATGGATTGTATGGAACAAAAACTTCCATTGTTCTTCCTTGAAGATGGATTGGTAAGTGGAAATGTAGACTGTATCTCATATTGATCCCCAGATTTGAAACATCAGTTTATTCTAATTGATTATCGTTTGATACTCTCTTTTTTTTTTTTCCCAAAACAAAATTTTGATCCTTATATTTCGAGTGTCCAATAATGCCCAACAAAACTACAAAAGAGTAATTGATGACGAAGCCTTATTTTAAGTCTACTTTCACCAATTGTCACATAATTTAAGTCCAATGATACCCAACATCATGCTACGTTAAAGAAGTAAAATTAACTGAATTATTCAGCTATTAAAAATAAACCTGGTGCTTATTTTGGTAAAACAAATTTAGTCAGTTGTTATAATATGTGAGAAATTCTTTGTTATGATTATTAAAAAAAAAAAAGGAAGAATTTCAAAAAAAGACAATGGGAATAGAGAAATTCTATGTTAGAACAACGAAATGTGGAAATTCTAAATTAGTGATTTTGTATTTTTTGTGAAATCACAAAAATGCCATTGTATTTTAATAAAAGTATCTTAATTCATAATAAGATTATCTTAATTATTAACAATATAAACATTTAAGTATTACGTATTTATACTGGGAGTTGTTGTGCTGTTGTTTATTAATTGAAATACTCTTATTGTGAATTAAAATACTCATGTTGTTAAAATCAAAATCTAGTGGTATTTTCATACTTTCACAAGAAAAAAAAGAGTGTAAAATGACTGAATTAGAATTTCTTTTAAATAAAAATTTTCTTATTTCTCGTCTTTTTTTTTATTTTTGAAATTTTCCCTTAAAACAATTCATTAAAAGTTCAATTTGTTTTTTAAGCCAGAAGTTAATACTTTCATATGTTCATATTTTGAATTTTTCTAAAATTTATACAAGTTTTTCATTTTTCTGTAAGATTTACATAAATCTCTTTGAAAATAAAGAGTAAATTAGTGTACGGTCAATTGGGTTTAACAATAATTGAATCTAATTCCGGGAGTTTTCAATGGCTACCATCGAACATGTTACTACCCTCAATGTTACACAGAAGTAACTATATTCGCAAGATACTGTTTACCTAAGAAGGTTACTAGCAAATTAAATGAATTAAATGTTAGTTTAGAAGAAAAATGATAAATGGGGACAAAATCCAGTGATAAGATCGTAAGCTAACAAGATGACGGAGAGCAAGATATGGAGGATGAAAGTAAAAGGACGAATATTCATGAGAAGCTGCGAAGATGGAGTAAGCTTCAGATAGATGAACCCCGACGAGTTTTGCAGAACAATGTCGGAGACACGTCGCAGTTACTGAGAATGAAGGCGCGAACAGCTCGCCGACGGCGACGAAGAGCCCTAGAAGATTGATGAGAATGATCGCTGCGATGCGAAACGCCGTTAAAACTGAGAAAAATCAGCTGTCTCAAAGTTCTGAACTCGAATTTGATGATCTTCTTCGTGGTATGAGGGAGAGGAGTGACTCTGCTGGGTGCAATTAGAATTGGAATTCAGATCTAGTTGGTAATATTTGAATCTATTTCTTCGCCAAAATAATGTAAGGATGATCCTCTTCAAGTTTCAAGCTTTGTGCGTGTGGGCTGGAGCTAAAACCAGTAATGTTTATAAATTTATAACAATTAGTAATTAATTATGGGTTTTTGGTACAAATCTATAGTCCTAACTTGTAATTTTTTCTTGGGAAAATCTCAAGAAAATACTATCGAAGTATGTAAAGTGCAATTCAGTACCACGAAATCTGTAAATTTCAAATCAGTCATTTGGAAGAATATGAAATTTTTGAATTTTGAAATTTTATGAAATTACATAAATGCCACTAGATTTTCACAACAATAGTATCTTAATTCACAACAAAAGCATCTCAATTCACACCAATAGAGACATTTAGGTAATATGTAGTTACACTGTGAGTTGAGATACTCTTATTATGAAAATTTAGAAGTATTTACTACAATGCTCCTGAATTTTCACAAGAAAAGTATCTCAATTCACAACAATAGAGGAATTTAGTTAATATGTATTCAAGCTGTGAATTGTTATGAATTGATATACTTTTGTTGTGAAAATCCAGAGGCATTTACGTAATTTCACAAAATTTCAAGATTCAAAAATTCCAAATTCCTCCGGAATGATTAATTTAGAATTTGTAAATTTCATAGTACTGAATTGTCCTTTATATATTTAGATGATCTTTTTCTATTCTCACTTTTTTCTTTAGTGCAAAAATGCGCACACAATTTTACAAATGGTGTAAAAATATCACTGCTGTCAACTAATATTTGATTATTTAGCAAACATGTCAGCCAAGAAATTAGGGAAAAAACTTAAATGGTTCCGAAATTGTGCAAATATATCACAATTGTCAAGCTAACTAATATTGACAATTTAACAAGTCGTCTCCAAGAAGGCTACACAACCTTGATGCCAAAATTGTGCCTCCCTTAGCCGCTTTACCCGCTATCCTTTTCTTATATGTTTACTGTGTTGTTTGTGGTTTTGCCTTGAAGCTAAA
>JBAGKO010000010.1:34635853-34650597 GCA_037177275.1 Acacia concinna
TGGACAATGAAAATTAGAGGAGAGGAAGTAAGTTAACGTTGTCATCCTGAGTGATTGAAGATAAGAAAGGTACGGTTGAATTTTTTTATGTAAAATCAAAGGTTGGGTGTAATGACAATGTGAGACTTAGGAGCAAAAAAAAACTTATGGTTAAGTTAGTAAATTTATAAATAATTAGATGATATTATATATACTTATATAATTTTATAAGTTAAAAATGTTAAATAGGCCAAGCCTATAAAGGCCTGACTTGTTTATTTAAAAAGGCCTGGCAATAGGCCTTAACTTGAGCTTGACCTATTTACTAAATAGGCTAGGTTAGGCCTTATGTAGGCCAGGCTGTAAGCCCCTATTAGGAGGCCTAGCCTATTTCCATCTCCAGTGGAAAATAGGTCAAGCCCCTAATAGGGGTTTACAGTTTAGTCTATTTAGCGTGTGTTTGGCCCAACGATGGGCGTTACTTTTCCAGCGATTGCACATATACTTAGATACTTTTGCTGTGGATCAATTTTATCCATGTTTGGCCAAGCATTAGAGTCCATTGATGCTTTAACTCTAATCGCATACTTTTCTTTAAGTACCATGAGTGATGCTTTTCGTCCTGATTGATGGCTCGTTCTTTTTTTTTAAAAAAAAAAAATCAGTTATTTTTTATCCTATATGATCTTAATTATAAGATCTAGTTAATTTTTTTAGAGAAATTAAGGAAGCCAAAAGAGTCAATTAGGTCTTACAATTAAGACAGAAAATAGTATAAATATCACATTATATTTACATGTAAATAAGACTCCCTCCAATCTTAATTATAAGACCCAATTGGTTTTTTTTTGGAAAGATTAAGGAAGCCAAAAGAGTCAACTAGGCTTTATAATTAGGACTAGAAGTAATATAAATATCACAATATATTTAGATATATATATATATATATGTAATCCATATATATGTAATCATGCCCTTTACAATCATTTTCCATCAAAAGTAACTTTTAGAAAATTTCTACCAAACAAGTTTTAATTTTGAATAAGTAACTTCTGCAATTTTTATTCCAAACACAAATCAAATTACACAATCTTACTTTAATTCAATCTTACTTTTCCAAAAGTACCGGATTGCAATCTCTAATCCAAATATACCATTTTGCTGCTTATTCAGATATGTGTGCGTGTGTGTAATGATTTGTCTGTGAATATTTTTGGCTCATTATTAACTATCCTGTATAATACAAACACATAAACCGTGTTCGTCAAGTTTCATTCAAACTTTTCTTTTGAACAACGGTAGTGTTGCTTCTTCTTCTTCTTCTTCTTCTTTTTTTACTTCATTAGTCAAATTAATTTGTATATTTCTGGGAATCTTCTGCTTATTTTTTTTGGGGCCTCTTCAGTGTTTCCAATTGTGACTTATGTGGGTGAGACGAAAACTACCTGAAAATGGGAATAAACCATACATGAAGTTTTGAATAATATTTCTTGCTGGATAAGTTAAAAGGACGGTCAAAGTCAACTAACCAGTGAGTGACACCCCCGTCAACACACACGCACATGTGGACCCTCTTTAATTAGGTGCTTTTTATACTTAAACAAATGGATGACAGAGATTACAAAGACCTTATAGCCTAATGGTAATAATATCTCTTAAGTGGGAGGAGGTTACAAGTTCGATCCCGTCATTGTAACTTTATGCCATTAGTGTTTGTTTGACCCTATGAGCTTCATTTAAAAAAAAAATGGATAACAAAGATTGGCCCAAAAAAAAACAGATGGACAGAGGACTTGTACATTATTATAAAAAACAAAGATTAGTTATTATACATCATCCTCACATACCATTAGATTAGGAATGAAATATTAAAATCACAATCAATAGACGCCGTGGCAGCTGTAATCAATGGCATACAATCTCAAGTTCTAGTTCATATAAATATTAAAAACGCCTAATCATATATATATATATATAATTAAATTTATCTTAATCAAATAACCATGTAATCTTACACAAAAAGGATCATACTTACATCAAGTTTCTTACATCTATTGCATGAGGTTCTCTAATTACATATAACTATGTCTCCTATTTATTGTATTTGAGTTTATAATTAAATGATCATAATTCAAAAAAAAATATATGGTTATATGTGATTGGAGAACCAAACAAAATAAATATAAGTATTTTCACGTAAAAAAATACTAAAAGAATAGTATTTCGGAGTTTAGCAGGTGTTATATGGTGGCTACTTCTTATTGGCTAGCTAGTCATGCTCACAGGAATAATCGAGGAACTAATTCCTAGAAAATTTCGAAAAGAAACTTTAGGACCACGCTTTTAACTTATTCAGCAAGAAATATTATTCAAAACTTCATGTTAATTCATACATACATATATACATATATACACACACACATGAAGGAAAGTTAATGAACCAGAATCAGAAACAAGTCATTAAGGTGAAGCGGTGCGTAGCCGAGAACTTGATTAATTGATAGCTTATCCAAAAGCTTCCAGTTTCACACAGTAGGATCGATGGGTTATAAGACGATGAAGAAGAAGAAGAAAAGCTGGTCATTTTGGTCCATGATTCACAGACTATTCTCAGTCAGTTTCTTTGATGGTGGAGGCGCCAAGACAAGTAGCGCAGCCGCACCGTCATCTGGTGGGGCGGCAAACACCGCCATGGTCACGGCCATGAAGCATTTCTCTTTGCCTCACAAGGTCAAGTTTGGTTAATCACTTGAAGGGAATGTTTTTGTTTTCTCTGTTTTCAATAGAGTACAAGCTTTTTGGCCAAAAAAAAAAAAAGACTACAAGTTTTTAGGTGACTTGTTGGCAGGACTGTCTAGTTGAATTAGGGCCTGTTTGCTATAAACTTATGTGAGTGTTTTGGGGCAGTGGAGGAAAAAAATAAGGAGCTTGTGCTTTTTAGTTGTTTGGCATGAGATTGTTAAAATAAGTAACTTATTGAGATAAATTATTTATTTTGATAAGTTAGAAAAAGTGGTTTATTTTTATAAGTCGCTTTTTCTATCTTTAATAAGTAACTTTTTTTTACTCACAATCTAAACACAAGTAATTTATTATACTCTCAATAAGTCACTTTTTCTACCTTCAATCCAAAAACAATTGATTTTTCATAAATTGCTTATTTTTATAAGTTTATTATCATAAATCACTTATAAAAATAAGTCGTTTTTGATAAGTCACGGCCAAATGGGCCCTTAGTTGGCCGCTTCTTGTTGTTAACTTGTTATACGTAAATAATAACTTATTGTGTTTATTCTCATGTAAATAATTACTTGTACATAAATAATACTCCCATTATCTTTAATATATGACATATTTACTTAATTTAATAAAATTAAGGTAGTTAGTTAAAACTTCATATTTTTAAAAAACATTAATCATCTTCTTCAATTATATTCCTCCATTTCTTTTGATTATTTATTATTGTTGAGTGAGCATTTTTTAGAATAAATTGGGAAAATAATATAAATATAAAAACATATATCTTATATTTAATGCCTATATTAACTTCTTAATATGTTTTATACTAAGGATAAGTGAAGTAATAACTAATTGTCGTTAAAAACTAGGCACATCGCGCACTTACTATAAAGAAATAGGAAGCAGATTTTCTTATAATCTCTTTTCTCCTTTTTTTCTCAGTATCTCATTTTAGCTTTTAGATAAAAAAATAAATAGTTTCTCTTTCACTTCTCTTTCAAAAAATCATATGATTGAGATGATATACTGAGAAGACAAAAGAGAAGAGATATTGAGACAATCCAAACCCAAAGAAATGATTAAATTGGTTACACTTATTTACACTCAAATCATAAATTATTTGTTTTTAATGAGATGCAAGCTATTTGAGTAATTACCCTTATTCAAACTCATTCATTAATTATTTGTTATTCATGAGATGCAAGCCATTTAAGTGATTACCCTCCTAGCTACATTTTAAATGAAAAATATTAATTATCCTTAAACTCCTATATAATGCGGCTTACATGTTCTTCTTTTTTTTCCAGTACCTTACGTATTTAAACATGTTACTCTATGAAAAATGTTTTATACCTGAAATAAGGGGTACTTATTTGTCATATAAAACTATAATTTAATTAATATAGTTTTGAAAATGTTTAGGATATTATAAGTGTCATTTTAATAAGTTACGCTATCTAAGAATGGCATGACTTTCTCACACGCCATGAAAATGAAGGGCTCTTTTAGCTTTTAGTTCTTAAAAAGTTTTAAAATTTCAATGATTAATTTTATTGATAATTGTTAATTTTATAAATAATAAATTTTAGGAAAAATCACTATGAGATTCAATTCCCACAAAAAAATGTAATTGATCACAAAAAGTCGTACAACAATTGAACATTATGCAATGATAAGCTACTTTGCTGTTTCCAGCCACTCGACTCCGCCAACAAATTTTATTTTCATTCATTATATTTTTTTTTATTTGGTTTGGTGAAATTCATTAATCAGATTTTCCCGGTAAGAAACGGGCCTTGGTCAAGATTATGCAGACTATATACTTCCAATTACCTTAGGCATGTAGAAAACGTATCAAGAAATTATCATACGTAAAAATAAATATAAACCAATTGATGTTGGTTTTAATGGAAAAGGTCATTGTCACTTAACACGAGATCTCGAATTTGGGTATGCATGAATGCAAAGAAAGGTTTTTGGGAGAGTTACTTCCATTTAAGCCCCACAAGATTCAAATTGGCTCCAATCATACGTATAGTGATATAAAAAATGTAGTTAGGTCGTCAAAGCACAACATGATACTAATCAACATGATACTAATAGTAGTAGTAGGAGCAGCAAAAGCAGCCGCAGCAGCACTGCTGCTGGTAGCACTAAAAAAAAAAAAAGTATTTATATGAGTTTGGGAGGTGTTGATGTGGCTATTTCTTATGGGTTAACTAGTCATGCCCTTGTTTAGCCTAATGAAGCCTTCACCTTCCATGGCAATTAATTTAGCCTCCCTCATTAAAAAACATCAAGGAACGAAAAAATGCATGCCGATCCCCAGAAAACTCAGTACTTTGACTGAATAAAAACAAAACAAAACAAAAGCTTTATGACAACGCTTTTAGCTTACTCATCAAGAAAAATCCATCAAATTAAAACTTCATGTTCACACACACACTCTATATATATATATTATATATATATATAAAGGAAAGTTATTAATGAACCAGAGTCACAAAAGAATTATCAAGGTCAAGCAGTAGCTGAAAGATTGATTAATTAATAGTTTATTGATATTACCCTGCTTTTGTCGCTGAAGATCCTAACTTAATATATACTCCCCCATTTCTAATTATAACATCTGTTGACTTTTTTGAAAAATTTTAGAAAAATCCTAAGAAACTTAATTATATTATTTAATTATATCATATATTGTGTTTTATTACATTATATATTAGTTCATAAGTCAAGCAACATAAATTGAAGAAAAATGATAAATTTTAATGTCTTAAAACAATGTAATTAGCTTTTTTAGGATTCTCCAAAAAAGTCAATGGAGTCTTATAATTAGGAACGGAGGTAATAGTTTATAGTTAACCTAAGTCATTCTTTCAAAGAACAATGTATGGGTTTATTTAGAATTGAATTTAGATGATGAATAATGCAATGGAATGGACCTAAATTAGAAGGGAAGACACTATTACCTAAATTTGATTAAACTAACTAAAAGGAATATGCAATATAATGTCTCTAAAATCTATATGATAATGAGAATGCAATTTTGAGGGATTTTGACTTTTTATAAAAAGATTAAATGAAAATCTTAAATAAAGAGATTAATTAAAAATTGAGCATCAATTTAGTTATGATGAAGGAAACAACTTATGATTCACATGGAGTTAACTTTCTTCGCCCAATTTAATTAATTAGACCAACAAGAGTTTAATATAATGGTTGGAATTAACAAAATTAATCACCGAATTGAAACAGGGAAACCTTCAATTTCAATAACACTTACTTCATTAGAGAACTTATAATAGACTAAGTGCTAGTTAATTAAACCCATTAAAATCAATCACAAATAATTTCAAATGAATTTTGAAAATTATGTTTACAATAGTCTAATTAAACAACTCAATTAGACAATCACGGGGATAAACCAAATTGACAATTAAATTAATAATAAAAGCTCAATTAATAATTCAACTGACAATCTAAAGGTTTGCAAATAAAAATTCCAACAATTGTCTTAGCATAAATCATGTTGGCAGTAGTTCCTAAAAAATCACGCAACTTGGTGGATTTTCTAACTCTTCTTAATTATGTGCAAGTCCAATCAGCAGTAATAACACCTCAATAAGTATAAATATATGCTAGAGGAGGAAGTGATGAGTTTGATAATTCAAGAGCTAAATGTGTCTATAACCTCTGATTTGAGCTCCTTATATAGCATTATATTTGTTGAACGTTGGGAAGCTTTTAACCACCATTAAATGCCAATTAGAACGTTGGTGGCCATAATGCAAATTATGATAATCAGTTTCTTCGGATTGTATGAAATCAATTGAAAAACAATCAAAGCCCAACGTCATTTTCACAATAAATATGGCATTAATGGCAATTAAGATATTTTGATAATTGTCTTATGAACCTAAAGAGCCCAACATCATTTTCTATAATAAAATCCAATAATAAAAATATTAAAGTATATTCATAAAATATATTTTCCACAGGTCTCTAATAAATACACTTTGTCCATTTCTAACTTGCACGTAGGGAAAATTGCCGGGTTTTCACGTGGCTCAATATTGTGCGAGTTCACTCTTCCTTTTAACTTATTTAATAGTCCAAGATCACTCATTATCTGGACCCCCACAATGTTAAACAATATGAGATTTGTTCCTTATGACACACCCATTTATTGTTTCCAACAATCCCCCACATGTGTCAAAAGGAACACCTTAACTGAGTTACACACATGAATATAATCATTGTATCTAGTGGTTCTCTAGACTATGAACCAGCCTAGACCGATAACACTTGGTACACAGATGTATCAGTGAAGTATGCTTCTATGAACCAACAAATCTTGGTGTGTACTAGAGGCATTAAGAGTTATATTATACCCCCACATTTCCATTGTTAATGTCAGTTTTGCGCTTTAAAAACAGTTGTGCGCGTGACTAGTGCATAACGAATACTCTAGAAATTTTGCCATAATCTTATAGGAGCGGCCCCACTCCACATTCGTAAAGGCGATTTCATGAAATGTACTTGCAATGAGCACACCATCCCTTGGGATTATGAAATCATTAAGAGCTTTTGTTCAACCTCACCAAAATGCATTCTAGCACTTTCCCGTATCATAGGAAGGGACTGACAATTAATTTTAGTGCTAGCAGAACTAACAAATAACTTGTTTTTATCCATATGAACTTTCTTTATAAGATCACCAGTCACAAAGGTTGGGTTGACCATCGTTGTTAATTCCGAATCGTCTTTAGTTCCATTCCCCTCGATGTTTCAATAATTATTTTCTTTCCTAGGGGTTTTGTTAAGGGATCTATGAGGTTTACTTCGGACCTCACATAGTCGATTGAGATTACATCATCTTTTAGCAACTGCCTTATAATATTATGTCTCAATCGAATATGTCTACTTTTACCATTAAAGGTTTTGTTTTTAGCCATAGCTATGGTAGCCTGGTTATCACAATATAAGGACACTGATGGTGTTGGTTTTTTGCCTAGTGGGATATCTGCTAAAAAGTTTTTCAACCACTCAGCCTAAGTACTAGCCAATTCCATCGCAATAAACTTAGAATCCCTTGAGGAACTAGTTATAATAGTTTGTTTGGCTGACTTCCACGTTATGGCACAACCACCAAGAGTGAAAACATAACCACTAGTGGATTTGGTCTCCTTTGAATTTGAGATCCAGTTAGCATCACTGTATCCTTCTAATACAATGGGAAATCCACTATAATGAATACCATAATTCATGGTACCCCTTAGGTATCTCAATACCCTTACCAGAGCTTCCCAATGTTCACTGCTCGGATAGTAAGTATATCTGCTCAATCTACACACATCATATGCTATGTCAGGCCTGGTATAGTTCATTAAATGCAAAAGACTCTAATGATCTGTGCATACTTAGATTGAGCAATTAGATCTCCTTTATGTTTTCTTAAATGTACACTAGAATCATAAGGAGTACGCAAAGGCGATTCATCAAATTGTTCAAACTTTCTCAGAATTTTCTCAACATAGTGTTCTTGAGAAAGTAAGATACTATTTTCATTCCTTATGATCTTAACACCCAAAATTACTATGGCTTCACCCAAATCTTTCATATCAAAATTAGAAGCAAGAAAGTATTTTGTTTCAAGCATAACATTCATGCTAGTACAAAAAATATGCATGTCATCCACATACAAGCAAATAATTACACAATAATTATTTACAAGTTTTGTATAAACACACATTTCTACTTCAACAGTATAGAAACCACCATTTATCAAAACTTGATCTAGTTTTTCATGCTACTGTTTAGAAACTTGTTTCAAACCATACAAAGATTTAATAAACTTGCAAACTTTAGTTTCTTGCCCAGGAACAATACAACCCTCAAGTTGTACCATATAGATCTTCTTTTCTAAGTCACCATTTAAAAATGTTGTTTTAACGTCCATTTGGTAAAAAAAAAGTTTATGAATAGACGCTAAAGCAATTAGGATTCTAACATAAGAAATCCTAGTCACAGGAGAGAAAGTATCAAAATAATCAATATTTTTTTTAAGTAAATTCTTTGGCTACTAGTCTAGCCTTGTATTTATCAATAGTTCCATCTGGAAAATACTTTTTTTTTGTGAAAACCCATTTGCAACCAATAGGCTTTACTTTTGGAGGCAAGTCTACCAAAACCCATGTTTTATTTTTACTCAAAGAATCAATTTCAGCTTTTATTGCTTCCTTCCAAAAAAATTGCATTTGGAGAAGAAATAGCTTCACAAAATTTTTTGGGTTCATCTTGTACCAAATAGGTATAAAATCATATCCAAAAGAGGTTTTTTTTGTTGTCTTTTACTTCTCTTTAAATTTCCTTCATTAGAATTTTGTTCAAAAGTAGGAGAAGAATTTTCAACTCTTTTAGAAGTATGTTCAACTTTCAAAGGAAATATATGTTCAAAAAAGTCTGCATCTTTTGTTTCAACAATTGTATTTTGATCTAAAACATCGCTTTTCAAAACTAAAAAACGATAAGCAGCACTTTGTTGAGTATAACCAATAAACATACAATCAGAAGTTTTATTACCAATTTTTCTCTTTTTAGAATCTAGTAATAAAACGTTTGCAAGACACCCCTACACTTTTAAATATTGAAGGCTAGGCAAAAAACCTTTCCACAATGCATAGGGTGTTTTGTTTGTTTTCTTATGAGATATTCTATTTTGTAAAAAAACAAGCAGTCAACAAATCTTCACCCCACAAATTATCAGGTGCAGAAGAACTCAGAAGCAAAGAATTCATCATTTCCTTTAATAGTGCCAAGCTTTAATTTTATATGTCATTTGTGTGATTTGGATGTATATAGAAGGAGATATGAATTTTTGAAGTTTGCCTAGTGAAATTTGCTAGTTTCTGGAGCAGTCTTCAAATATGAATTTCCTGAGAATGTTATAATTCCAATTGAATAAAAAAATATTTTTTTCCTAAGACTAGACTCAAGAAGGGACATTTGGAATGTGTAATCATCTCAATTGGACATCTATATCATTACATATAAATTTTTAAAGTTAGGTGAAAATTCTATCCATAAATCCAAAATTTCAGAAAATATAATGACACAATTGTAATTTGTGATAAATTCAAGGATAAACAGGGAAGATAAGATTTAATCCCAAGGGCAATATATGAATGCCAAACTAAAGGGCTAAGATTAAGTTTTGCAAGCCAAAATATCTAGAGGAGAAAAGCAAATTGTGTGGCAATAATTAAAGTTGATTAATTTATGTTAATTAAGCACATGAGATAATTATCAAATGAAACCAATTGAAGAGGCAATTGGCAGCCTCATTTTCGGTTGAACAAAGCCAATTATAGAGAGAGAGAGAGTTAGATAAATAGAGAAAAAAGGAAGATAAAAGGAAGGAGAAAGGAAGAAAAGACAAAGATTCAAGGTAAGTTTAAGTTTAAATCTTCCAATTTCTTTATAATTCTTGACCTAAAGCCTCTTCTAAACCCTTGGGAACCCTTGATCACATGTGTAGCAAGAAGAAATCAAGAGAGAAAGGGGCTGTGGGTTTCAATTTAGAGAGAGAAAAACAAGAACTCAAAAGGTAACCAATTAAACCTTGAATTTTTGGTTGATGCCTGTTGGTTGTTGGTGATTGAAGTTGTATATGGTGATTATTGGTTTGTGTGGCTGTTTTTCTTCATTTGAGATGCACAAACCCTAAAGGGAGGTACTGCCTAAAATTCTATTGGTCATATGGAAGATGAAATAAATGGTTTAAGTAAGTAGATAAGAGTATAGAAAGGGTATTTGGATGAATGGAACTTGAATCCAATTTTTGTAAATTTTTGTAAGGTGCTGCCTAAACACAATGCAGATTGATGCATGATAGCCATGGTCAAAATGCAAGTCGCACCATTATGGATCTGTCATGCTGATCTACCCTTCCAACTAAATGGTTAGTCACTCAGGGTCTTGAAGATTCGTTTGTCCTACGCTAGGTCCGGCACAAATTTGGGGTAGCCAACATTGTATATGAAGCCATCTGTTCTCTTAGGTTCAAATTCTCTATTTCTAGTGCTGGAGGTATTTTTGCTACTAAATGTATGACTGCTTTATGTTGTGAGACTAGTATGGCATATTCCATGATCTAACCAGTCTAGCCTACTCTGCGATCTGACTAGTCTAGTCTATTTTGTGGTCTAACCAGTCTAGCCTATTCTGTCATCTGACCAGCCTGCTTCTTTATTATCTCAGTCATTTCTACCTACTTACTACAGGAATCTCAAGTGGTTTTGCTTTATTTGCAAATTTACCTGTCCTGGTTAGTTAGACAAAGATATACAAAAGAACGCAATTTAAAATTTTTTCAAAAATGAAATTGTTGGGTTGCTTTATGAGTTTCCTACTGTTAAAGAACTGTTGTCAAATGCAACTTTCAGGTATCCAAAAGCTACTATGGAATGGGAAGGTAAAGATGTGATCTATTCTACAGTGGGCCCCATCAAGCAAGATCCACATCCCATGTAGATAGATGCCTCACATACATTACTAGGAATGGCGACGATATGCATATGCTACCAAGGCAAGCTAATAAGTGGACGGAAATCAACGAAGCTACCTGGTTGGCTCTTTTTCATTGGAGCAAGCATCCTTAAAATCCTTGTCACGATGGCCTTTAGGTCTTATATCTTTTTCTGCCATTCATGGGGTAGATTGGATATGATCCATCCAGTCATGGAAGGGAAAACCTCGTGGTTCGCCACAACAGCGTCAGATGATGGTATAGTCGAGTTAGGATCCCCCGAGATTTTAGCATCACGTTGCTTGTAGTGAGATGTTCTCTAATAATCCTATTAGGGAATGTGTTTCTTGTAATAATCCCAAAGAAAGGAATAGCGTTAGTCAAACTAGGAGAACAAAGGTCAGTACCTGATGGTATAATGGGTGAGGGGACAGAGTCTCAGGCATCACCCTAGGGCGATCGGTAAGATGGGTTACGAACGGAGCTTAGATTGTCCAATGCGGATTTGGCACACTCTGGGTAGCAAACACAATGATATTTTCTGTGTTGCTGAGTGTGATGCTCTTCTTTATGCGACACTTTGTTTTGCTTGTGCCGTGAGTTGTGCTACTCCCTTTTTCACCAAATTAGCCAATTTTGTCATGTTCACTTCAGAAATTGTAGGGTGATTGCGATACTGATGGTTTTTCTTGTCATGGCTGAAAAACAAAAAAATTACAGAAACTATGCACAAGATTATAACATCAGATTCTAGCGTTAGATACTACAAAAAGTTTTGAAAAATTTGTTGTTGGATCCCCTACAGTCGACACCAAACTGTTTGAGCAAACTTTCGTTATTCCATAATTAAATAAGAGATTTTGGGTCACCAACAACAAGATAATTCAGATAAGAAAGGAAATAGATCAAGCACAAGAGATCAGAGAGATTTTATTGAATCTCACATATGAACGTAATGATTTATGGAAATTTGGAGTACAAGAGTGATTATGAGTAATTTAGTGTGTGTTTGACATATAAGTCTACCCTTTTAAATAGCTAGTCTAACCCTATAATGTGTTTATCCCCTATCCCTAGAATATAGGAGTTAGTTGCAACGTTTGCGGATCTGGTCAGTCCATCCCGAGATTCCAGGCTCGCAGGGATAGACTATTTCTAAAGGCTCCACAGGGTCTTTCTAGTGATTATGACCGAGTCTCCAGAGCTGGAACTTCTTTTGGGCCATGGAGATTACTACTACGTTCCTAGGCTTCCTTCTTGGGCTTTATCACCGTCTGGCCCAGTTCCAATTGTTGGGCATACAATTCCTCTTTTTGTGGATCTAAGGGACGTAGAGGTTGACTGATTATGATGACTGCCTTAGTCTTAGCTCAGATGCAATGAGTCTAGGCCTCATGTTGCTATATTCTTAGGAATCTGACGTGGTAGTTCCGATTTTCTTGAATTTGAGATCTCTTCAAGATGGTTAGACCCTGTGCCTCCTGTAGTCGATTTCCATCAAGTTAGACTCATACTTAACTTATACCGAGTTAGGCCAAACGCAATTTCCACTAGATTAGATCCCTTCCTCAAGGCTAGACCTGTTCCCATGAATAGGCTTCTAACGTAAGCTTATATGACATGGGCTAGTTCCTCTTGCTTGGCCCAACCTCATTTATTGGGCTTGTTTACTTGTTTGACCCATATGACCATTTTATGGGTATACAATTATGTAAAAATTATAAAAAGAAAAAAGAAAAAATTGTCCCTCATTAGAGCACCACCTCCAAAGCTCCAGTCGTCGACTGGTCGTAGCTCTAGGGCCAATATTAGGTAGGAGGGGGTTTTTTTTTTGGGTTGACCAAAATTTGGAACCATTCCCACCCCACTTGGTTATGAGGAGGCTTTCGTGGTCACCAAAGCCTACTCAACATATATATACACAAGTAGATATATATAGAGTGAAAATAAAGGTATAGTGCTATTCACAAAATAGATAACGGAAATGACGAAATGTGTAATGGGATTGACTAAATTGGTTAATGGGATTAACTAAAGGCGTATTGGTATTAAATGAGAAGTGTCTAAAAGTATAGTGAGATTGACCAGATGAGTAATAGGTTTCACTAAATGAGTAATATGATTGACTAAATTTGAAATAGATTTAATCAATGTCATTAATCTTTAATCATTCACCAAATGAGTGATAGGTTCATTAAATGAATAATGAGATTGACTAAATTCATTATGAATTTAATCAATGTCATTAATCTTTAATCATCTTTAATCAATGTCATTAATCATTCTCCAAAGGAATAATGGTATTCACTAAATGAGTAATGAGATTAACTAAATTCATAATGGATTTAATCAATGTCATTAATCTTTAATCATCTTTGATCAACATCATTAATCTTTAATCATTTATTTATTCACCAAATGAGTAATGGAATTGACTAAATTTGTAATGGATTTAATCAATGTCATTAATCTTTAACTAATCCTTTCCAAGGTTAAAAAATCCATTACAAATTTAGTCAATCTGGCTACTCATTTGGTGAATCTCATTATTCATCTGGTTAATCCTATTACACCTCCTGTCACTTTACATTCAATGCCAATACGATTTTAGTTAATTTTATTATTTATTTAATCAATCTCATTACGCATTTCGACATTTTCATTAAGTGGGTTCAATTCCTGCCCCACCACTTGGTTTCAAATTTTTATCAAAAAAAAAAAAGACTCCCAAAAAAAACCCTCCCCCCTTCAACTGGCACTGGAGCTTTGGCCAGCCGCCCTCTAAGCTCCAGCGAGGGACAATTTTTTCTCTTTTTTTAATTTTAAATAACTTGAGGGTATTTTAGTAAATATGCTAATATTTACAAAATTTAATTTGATCCATAGTACTTTATTATCTTTTTAAAATATTAATATCCCTTTTAAAATTTCAAAAGTTACTAAATTAAAATTTTTCCTTCAATTTTCCCATAAAGAAATACAATTTCCAAAATGATATCCCGCCAGAAAGCCTCCCATTAAGTACGCTCCCGCCTTTTCTTTCTCCATTCTTCACAGAACACCGTGAAGGCGGCCACAAGAAAAAACGCGATAGGGTTTCCGATTATTGCATCAGTTACAAGTAAGAGGCTTTATCTTCCCTACGCTTTCTCTGAACATATCTGCAATTTGATCTTCTTGCTAATGTTTCGATCGGGTTGGGTTTAACTGATTTTTTGTGATTTAAATTCCCAAAGGTAATATTCTCAGTACTTCATCTTCCCTTCATTTTCTTCTTTTTGAAAGATTTTTAGTTTTGAATGTTTGAATTGTTGATTGTTGGTAAAGCTTAGATTTCATTTGCTCACCAAAAGTTAAAAAACAAAGGTTTTGTTTCGGCTTTTGATTCAGATATTTTGAAACGGGACTGGCTCTAACATCGTGCTATGGGTTTGTAATCACATAAGCCGTTTGATTCCAAGATGCTATCTTTGTGCTGTGTTTTGGCTCCCCCCCC
>JBAGKO010000010.1:34650697-34671383 GCA_037177275.1 Acacia concinna
TGTCTTTTTGTTTTTTTTTGTTTCCCCCCCCCCCCCCCCCCCCCCCAAACCCACAAACACCCACACAGGCACACCCACCCATTTTCATGTGAGGTGAATCTGATTAAATGTGAGTTAACGCTTATTCTGCTTGTGGAAATTGCTGTATGACTCGAGATTTTTCTTTCTTGCCTTGTTTATCTATCTTTTTTTAAAAAAAAAATTCTTAAATGTTCAATATAATCTGATATGGTTTGGAAGAGATTTTTGAATCACGTCAACATACTGCTCGATATTTTCTTTCTAAGATGAGGGAAAACAGCATAACAACATCAAGTCAATCATCTCAAGAAGCAACAAAATCATTTACCCGTACTCTTATTTTGGCATGTTTTCATGATATATTCAACATGCATTTTGGGATCTTCATATTTGTAATTAAAGCGTTAGAGGTAAGAATCACCAGATGCATTTCATGGCTAAAAAGATTGCCCTGTTGTCTCTATAAAAGAAGTGCATCAAGGACATTAGACTTTACCTACTCATTTTGATTGCTTCCTGATTTCAGGCCATGGACACGTCAAATCCTGCAGCATTTGTAAATGCAGAGTTGCTTCCCAATTTCATAGGGAAGAAGGTCCGGGCCGTTGTTCAAGTTCATCAATCTGATGGTGCTGTTGCCATTGGAAAATCCACAGATGGCAGTCAGCTAACTGTAAACGGGTTACCACAGGTTCCTGCTATGAATTATATTGAAGTGATTGGTATTGCAGATAGCAACCAATTGATTAATGCTGAGATATGGACTGACTTTGGCAACACATTCGGTATGAAGCACTACAAAAAGCGTATTGACTTTTCATTTCACTAGTTATAAATTTTAATTTTTCATAATGGGTTTTTAATTATCAATAACTTAGAGAAATCATGAGAACTGAATCTGGTTGTATTGAAACTCATCTAAGCACGTACAGGTCAATGATAATATATAAGCAAGTCAATCCAGTGTTCATTGTTTTTTTACACCTAGTTCTATCATTGATACTAACAATTACCATTATACTAACTCTTATTATCTAAAGCAAAGAAATCTTTTAAAAATATTCGAGCAACTCTATGGAGTGGGATTTTTTGTACTAAATGTAGTTTGAGATTATAATCTGATTTAAAAGAAATTAGAGTGAGAATCTCAAGATACATGTATTTATGAAAACGCTCAAAACCTTCAAGTCTTTCGAGATAAAATAAGGACTCTTAAATAAATTCGGACTTTAAAATATATAGATCAGATTTTATTATCAATATATATATATATATATATCAGATCATCTATGTATAGACACAAACACGTGAACAGAGTGTTTACTTTTGGCAGTTTCTTGGTCATTCGATAGACTTAATTATTTTTGGTGGATCTGATCAATTTAATGGTTTCTTGAGATAGAGCACTTTGTGGCTCCAGAAACTTGCCCAATATTTTTGTTATCAATGTTCATAGTCTTGTTGAAAATTATGACTGATGATGCTAGATACAAGATACATCCAACTCATACAATTGCCTATGCATATTGATTTCAATGTTCCCTTCTTTACAGACACTGAATCATATAATAAATTATGCCAGCTAGCAAATGGGGAATTCAAAAGTTTGTTTCTTTAGAGACATTGACAGATGTTGGAGAAGAGGCTAAAATGGTAAGGAGTTGCAGCTTACAGGCTAAAGCACTCCCTTTAGCATCCAAGTAGCATTCGTTTGAAGTATTTACGAGGATTGAGGAACGCTTTTGTTCCCAGAAAAAGCAGTTGATCAATGCTTAGTAGAAATTCTGTTGCATGTTTGAAATTCTATTAACTTATCACTTTGCTATATATATGGTGTTTTGCTTTTGTTTAATTGTGGTTACTTGATAACTCTCTTGTGTCTAACTCTCTGCTCTCAAGTGTTTAGTTCTCTCCTACCCTCAAGTAAGTATCTCACCAAGATAGAAAATAGAAGCCCAGGAGTATCTCCAAAAGTCTGCAACTTTATTTAATCACTCGTATCTTAGTTTGAGTATGACTAAGATATTTATAGGAGATAGAATACAATTTGAAATTCAAATAGACTTCCCTACTTTGTAAGAATTTAAATGCTTAACTAACAGATGGACGTTGACTTATAACTGATGAGCCCCTTTTTATTCAGCAACAGACTTTCAAAATAATTCAAAACAAAACAGAACAGAATAATTGAGTTAATTATTCTGATTAAACCATCGCCTTTTGTAAGTTAGTCGATATCTATCATTACCCCCTTTATTAATGTGAAATCAGAAACATAATGATCAAGATTTGAGTGAAAATACCGTGAGATACTGACATAGTGACATACACATCAAAATTGACGATTGACAACATCAAATCATGAAATTTTGATGTTCTCAATTGAGTTTCAGTAATAATTATTGATACAAAGTTACAAACTCGTTTAGCTGCTGTGTAGGTTTTTATGATGGTAATGATGAGTTTAGGAAGAGTGGTAAATCTTCATAAAACTAAGTGGGCAAATCACAAATCGAATCTGAGTTATGAAAAGTTCATAATTTTAATAAGGGTTAAGGTGTAAAAATATTTATGTAAATATTTAAAAAGGGCACCTAGCACTTTTTATATTTTTTGGTGTAAAAATACTTATCAATATTTAAAAATGGGATAAAAATATCTATAGAACAATTAACTGAGCTAACATTTTTGTCCTACTTTTAAATATTGATGAGTATTTTTGAACCAAAAACTGTAAAAGGTGTCAGACGGTTTTTAAAATATTTATATAGGTATTTTCGCAGCTCAGCCCTTTTAATAATTAGATAGAGTAATTGCGGGAAATATGCCTATTAATAGGAGTTATTTTCCTTTTATTGTCTTGCTTATGCAATTAGTCAAATATCTCCAATATCTAGGATCCTTCTGTGGTTGTATATCTCTGATTTTGTGCTGGTGGTGTAGTTGTTAGACACCTGTATATATATTCTTTATCTTTACCCTCTGAATAACATAACGCGTGCACAGATACCTGTACTCTCAGTAATAGTAGGTATATTTTATTTTGTTGGGAAAATGACATTTATGTTCTAAAGAAAATGACATTTATGTTGCTGAGGGTAATAGCCCACTTTGTGAAAAGAACAAGCCAGTTTTCCAGGGAATGGCTTCCCTCCCGTCTCTGACGCACTGACGACAGTGCGTTTAGGGAGAGAGAGAGGAGGGAAGGAGTGGGTTCCTTTTTTTTTTTTTTTAATATATTTAAATTTTTAAATTATTTTTTTTTAGTATCATAAAATAATTTTTTGTGTCTTAAGTTTTTATAGTAACATAAAATAATTTTTTTTAAAGTCATAGACTATAAAAAAAAATTATTTTATGTTACTAAAAAAATACTTAAAAACACAAAAAATTATTTTATGATATTTGGTGTGACTGAAAAAATAATTTTAAGAGTTAAATATATTAAAAAAAGAAAAAAGAACTCACCCCTTCCCTTCCTAAATGCACTATCGTCAGTGCGCCAAGGAGGGGTCAGGGACCAACGGCGGCAGAGAGAGAAGCCATTCCCAGTTTTCCACCAGAGTTGATGGCAGTGATAATGTCTTTTCCAATAGCTAATGACATTTAAAGGTTTGAATGTTTGATGTAATGACAATTGAAATATACATAGAGCTTACTTTGACATTTTAATTTTGGGTTAAGATATAATTTTATTTTGAAAGTTTTCACTTGTGTAATCTAGAATGATTTTTTAGGAGTAATATTGTTCTAAAAGCTTAAAAAAAACTTAATAATGTTATCCTATCCTAATAGTTGGTTTAACTTTCACCGTTAAACAAAAATTTCTAACAACAAAATGACACGTGGCAAGCTGATGTGGCAACACTCTTGCAAATCTCTCTCTCCCCCTTATCTTCCTACTCCCTCTATTCCTGTAGCCATCTCTTTTGTCATCACTGTTTGATCCTCTCGCCGCCACGCCACCATCAGAGAGGCTTTGCTCATCAAAGCAAGCCCTTCCACGTGACCACCCATGATCCAAACCAGCAACACACGTCTCGAAAAACCAGGGGCTAGTTTGATTCTGTTTTTAAAAACAACAATACTAGTTTGGAAAATGGTTTTTAACGGAGTTAAGGTTATTTTTATTTTGGTAGTTTTCACGGAGGAAGTATTGCTTAGAGCAATGTCACTTCATAAATAATAAAATTGAGCAATCTTGATCTAGAAGTAACAAGATTGTAGTAATTTTCTCAAACCCTAATAGATTCAAACAATCAATTGTTACTTTGACTTATTAAAATAAATTGGCATCCTCATGGCTCCACCTCACCTTTTTTTTTCAACCTAAGATTTAAAAAAACAAAAAACAAAACTCATCCACCTGGAGCTTCTTCTCCTATCACTTAGCTGTAAAGAGGTGGGATTTGAACTTCTTTCAGGTGCACATCTAGGTGAGAAATTGTTTTCTTTCAACAATAAAATGCTCTGGCAAAAGATAATTCAGTAAAATTGGTCAAACTAAGAGCTGACTGTTTAGATTTATTAGAATTGGATAACATTGCTATGTTTTTGTTACTTCCGAGGCAACATTACTCAATTTTGCTACTTTTGGGGTGACATTATCCCAAAAAATACTTCCAAGTGCCCAGTACTCCTCCGTGAAAACTTCCAGAATAAAAATGAGCATTAACCCGTTTTTAATGAGTTGTTTTTAAACATAAAAATTGTTTTGAATTGTTTTTTTCTCCCTATTTCTTATACTTTGAGGCTACTACTTACATATTTTTCACCTATTACTGTTACGACACTTCAAAAACATAATGTTTAAAAACAACTATCTAAATTTGTTTTTTGTTTTTTAAACTAGTTTTAAAATCAATTTTATAAAACTGTTTTGAAAACAAAAATATAAAATAGAAACAAACCGGCCTCAAATATTTTTTTGGGTTACATTGCTCCTAAAAACACTTTAGAATATTTAGCTAAAACTTTTAAGGTAAAATTGGATCTTAACCCTTTAATTTTAAATCACCCCAAGAGTTTTCATGAGATAGTATTTCTAATAAATTAACTATACTTTATGGAAATTATATTCCACGACTAAAATATTTCTCCAATTCTAAAGGTAGAATATTACAAACTGACTAGAGGTGGTATATAATAGCTTTTCCTTCCTCAAAGATAATGAAGGTGGAATAAATAAAATGAAAGCGAATATATTATATATAAAAACAAAAGAATAAAGTGGACATGGGGTTAGGGACCGGCAAAAGAAAAAAACAACATTGTTGTTGATGAAATCCATTATTATTTTCTCTCATCCAATTGAAACAATTAATTATATTTTGTTGATGTGGGTTTTATTCCTATATTGAAATTTCCATTTAATGCACTTCAGTTTCTAGAGTTTTAATTAATTGATTTTTTACACTTTATAGCTCGATTAAATCGGTGAAAATTAATTTATGAAATTGCTCCAACTTGATAGATTATGCTCAATTAAGTTAACTTTTTTTGTTGATGTTCATATATCATGAAATACAAAAAGACTTCTGGCCAAATATTTAAAAAAAAAAAAAAGCCAAAGAGACATATAAGAATAAGTCATTTTGATCAACACAGAATTAATCTAATAGTGTAAGCCCCATTAAAATTTAAATTTTAAGAGAGACACTTGTATTTTTTTTGCTTACGCAAGGTATCCCCCAACCCAATAGGCCAAGGACTAATCCTTCGCTCATTGTGGGTTCCTCTATGGGAAGGACAGCTGGCCAGGAGATTTAACGCTGCTCCATACCCAAGGCCGGGGATCGAACCCCTGACCAAGGTTAAGGGTGGAAGAGCCCCTACCGCTCTACCACACGCTCCTGATTTTAATAAGAAAGTTACGAACTTTAATAAGAAAGTTACGAACTTTAAAATTTAACAGGTTTTCGAATATTTGATAATGTAATTCAGAAAATACACTAAATACGGATTAAAAGTATGAATTAAAAAAGTCATTGTGATAAACGTTATATGATTTATGACAAAAATGCCCCCACCGATTATCTTTTAGACAATCACAAATCACAGTCATATTATGCTCTGTCACCATCCTCTCATCACAGTCCGTAGACGTAACAACAAATATAGATGGAGATGTAAAAGGATTCCTGTTTCTCTTGCATGAATCACCACCATTCAGAACCTCTTTCCACCAAAATAATTACATAAATATGTTTTTTTTTGGGGGACCCAATATTTCTTCAATGCCTACTTTTTTTCTTTTTCTTTTTTGCCAACCTTCAATGCCTACTTATTATGGGGATGGGGTCCCCCAATTTGTCCCCTCATTATTCGTTCCTATGCATAAATAATTTCTATAATGATATTTTTATTCAATACCCTTGTTAATTTTTTTCAAAGAAACAATTTTCTAATTTGTAAAACTATATAAAGCAACTGAAACTAGATATTGGATTGTTTTTCTATAAAATTGAAAAGGTAAAGAAAATAATTATTGACTGTATATATTATAAACCGATATCAAATGATAATATTTAAAAAAAAAAAGTGGTACGGCTATCCTAGCCTAATGACATTAAACATTTCCTCTATGGCATGTTTTAGGACATTGAATGTATGAGTTATGGCAAAAAAAAAAAAACGAAGATTGATTAAAAGTCCTTTTGTAAAAAAACTAATTGTTGGACAAAAAGGCATGAATTTGTATAAAATATTTCCAACTATCAATTGCGAAAACATATCATATTCTTCTTGTCAATCAAATTTTAGAAAAATGGTATTTAAGTTCCGAGAACTACAAATAATTGTGAAAAAAAGTCACAAAGCAAATTTTCCTATTAAAGAAGTCATAGGACTATGTTGATATAAATTTGACTGTGAAATGAACTTTTTGGCTCCATTGATTAAAAAGGAGGAAACAGCGATGGATTTCTAATTAGTTGTCAAAACAGATATTGTGTTTGTCAATGTATAAATTGTTAAAAAAAGGCATATACATTTGTCAAAACAAGTAAATAAATTTATTAGTATATAATTTGTTAAAATAATTATATAAACTTGATAAAATAAATACATGAACTTGTCAAAATATGCGCATAAATTTATTAAAATATACATATCAACTTGTTAAAATGTACATATAACTTTATTGAAATAGACACAACAATTTATTAAAATAGGCACATGAACTTATTAAATAGTCATATAAATTTATCAATACATAATTTATCAAGATAAACACATAAACATGTCGCCAATATATGACTTGTCCAAATAGTCACATCAAGGGTTTTTTTTTTAATTAATGGGGTAAGAATGCACTTTCACATTTAGATTTAATACCGCTACAGTTCCTAAGGACTTGTTTAATTGTGGAATTTGCTTTGGATCTTTTTTATAATTCTTTTTTATCTTTAGGACCTAAATGTCATTTTCTCTAAAATTTCTCTTGAATTTTTCACCTTTTTTTTTTTAAAAAAGAGTGAATTAAAAGAGTAAATTCGTTGCTTAAAACAGTTCCATATCGCTTAGGGAGTCACAGCAGTTTTCCTTCTGAAGCACTAAACTAATGCCCACAATTATTCTGGCAGTAATCATATAGTTAATATATGTATTATCTGTACCATATCAAAAAATATTATATTAACCACATGTATCGTCTCTCACACACGCATTATGATTTATTTATAATATAATGAATTCTTGTGGATCATACAGATTGTTGGCTTCACTTTCCAACTATATAACTGGCAGTCAATAAACCCATTTTCAAAAGATTCCACAATCTTTATTTTTTTAATACACGGACTTATCAGTAATCCCAATGCTCTCGTTTCATAAAGCTACTTTTTTTTTCTTTTTGCTTCACTCATGATAAGGCTCAAATAATTAGTTAATTACAACCTGTGATATTTCTTTTCATTTTTTATTTTATAATTGATTTAAATTTGGCTCTGCTTTTGCAAAAAGATTCTACCCCACAAATCATATTTAAACTGGAGTTTTGCCCACACCATCATCTTTTTTTCCTCAGTGGGAGAAGGTGCCAATGACTCAAGCTTTTTATAAGTAAACCAAAGATCATTGAGGTGACATTTTCTCTTCATCTATTATTTATCTGTATCTGTATGAATCTCTGAGAAAAAAAACAGAGAAATGGGTATCAGAGAATTGGGATTTTCTCTTATCTTGTTCATATATCTGCTTCATTCTGCATCTTCATCTCCAGTTCAGAAGAGCTGGCCTTCAGCTTCAGGTACTGTTCTTATCAATCAAACTTACATATCTGACCCTTTTTCTCTGCACTAAAGATCCAATCTAGTGGCTATCTCATAGTTTTGAGACAAAAATATCATATCTGCAGAAAGAGAATCCTTCATCGAAGCAAAGATGACTGGGAATTCTGTTCTTTAGTTAATGAAGAAAGTTTTTGTTTGTTCTCTAATTCCATCTGCATGCGTATTTGTTGTTTCTGAACTTTGGTTGGCTCTTTCCTTTTCATCTGCACATAACCATCTGGGTTTATAGCAAAAAGACAAGTAAAAGAGTTGCAGATTCCTTAGAGTTGGTCATTGTTAAGAGAAATCCTGTTTTAAGGTATCAAGGAGGAATCTTGTTGAGAGAATTTGAATTTGTGCGATACATCATTAATCAAAGTTTCATACATACACCTTCAACTCTAGCTGAAGTTGACAGAGCATCAGAACTATAGATTCTAAGGGGAATCAAAACTAAGGCCACGTTTGGATCAGGGAGAAAAGTTGAGAAAAATGAGTATTAAGTTTAAAAACTTCCATAAATAGTAAAACTTTCTGCAAATTGTTGATGCTCATATGATTTCCTTTTCTTGAAATGATGTTCTCTTGAGAGAACCCAATACCCCAATCTGTTTGTATCACCCATCTTTAGTATTGTCCTTTTTGCATCATAGAACAGCAAATCCACATTTCACTTGATAAATCATTAAATGAATTATATATCAAACCGCAATTTCTTGTTCAAGTTTCTTTATCGTACTTTTTCAAATGACAGACACTGTCTTTTATTATTATCATGCTAGTTTCTTTCTAAGAACCTCAAGCAAAAAACTTTTATGAACACAATACCCCAATATGTCCTTTTTGTATCCTAAACAGTAATTCCACATTTTATTTAATGAACCATTGAATGAAATATATATCAAACAGTAATTTCATGTGCAAGTTTTTGTATCTTCTTGACTTCTTTTTAAGAACACAGACCCAGCCTACTTTTTTAAATTATTACCATGTTAGTTTCTTTCTTAAGCACATGGAGCAAACACTGAAAAATACTCCATCTTGTCCTTACTATTAAACGCCGTGTAGAAAGATTCCTTAGTCCTTAATATAAGTCATTAATTCTTATTTGTCAACTCTACCCTTGTAATTCATATTTAAACGTGGCTTTGTGTTTTTTCTTTCTCCAGCAAAACTTCATTAATAGGGGGTATAGTTTGGGAATTTCATTGAAGACAGATTTAAGTATTTAACTGTCATTCTTTGGTTCATGTGAATAATAAGTTGAAAGTGTCCCTATAAGAAGACCAAGATGAGTGCGTCTGAAATTGTAGAATATACCTTGTGTACAGAATTGATGCAGAAAAGAAAGGTAGAAGAAGAGAGACATGTTTATGGAGGAAGTAAGATTGAAGGAGGGGGCATGAATCGTGGAGCTACAGGCGGCGGCAAAGGACCCAACAACGGTGAGAATGGTAATACACAGCAAGGAGGAGGTGCATCAGTCATCCCTGTTTATGCAGCTGGTTCTGCCAGCCACCGTCAGAACCACCATGGAGCAGCCACCTCCAACCTTAAAACCCTCGAACTTCCTACGTTGATTATGATTGTTATGGCTGTTTTTGCTCTTGTACAGTTTTGTTTGTTCACATAAAAAGTGTTGGTCTATGTTTCTTGGTATGCAAAAGTTCTTTTGGTTTTTCAAAACCTTTTGGCTCTTCAGAGTTTTTTTTTTCTTTGGCTCCATACATGTTTTACTCAGTTAATAACTTCATATACTTGGATGTGGCGTGTCTACTCTGGGATTTATGTTTATCTACTTAATTTTTCTTTCCCTTTTGAAATAAAATGCCGTGTAAGATGTGAAGAATTTAGCCAGACTAAAATCTTTGAAGAGAATGGGTATGTATCCTACAGGAGAAATGTCCGTGATAGCAGTTTCAACATTTATTTGATGATCTTGACATCATCTTGATTTTAGGCTATGAATGAATTGTAGATTATTTTGACCAAAAAAAAAATTGTAGATTATGATAAAAAGTATTCATTGGCATTCACATCTCAGTTCCAGGGTTGATGTTATTTTTCACGAGGTTAGAAGAATATGAATATATTGATCGCATGAATATATAGTTCAACGACTTTGTTTTTTTTTTTTAAAAAAAAAAAAAGGGAATATATTTCCCCTTACGAAATGAACAGTGATTGAGAGAAATTATCAAGCGCTTGTTTGAGATGGCATTGGATGAAAAAAATGATGATCAGAAATTAGGACGCTGTAAAAGGTAAATCTGTAAGAAGACTTTTATCTCTTTTCAAATAAGCTCAAGACGTTTCACTTGCACCAGAAACTAGGACATCTGAATGATAGAATGGTTAGTTAGTTAAACTGAACAATGACTAAATAACTTTAATATAATCCGTTTGCTTGATCAGCTCACAAATTACAAGAGAGACTGATATAAAATCTAATAAGGATAAATCCGATGATTTACAAAGTGTTTGAGCAGGAAGTCTCACAGCTCGTTGCATGCTTCATATAAACTCAAAACTTTAAATAATGTTACAACAGAGTAATCTGGATATCAAAATTAGAATCAGAAATCATTAACAATTTCAAGCTTCCGAGTCTGGAAAAACTTGCTGCGACCTTTGCCACTTGATTCAATTTCTTCACCTTTTCTCTTGGATGTGGTAAAACCGACGTTCCTTAATTTCAATTGCCGCTTCCCACTGTTGCTACCACCCTCCCCTTCTTCATCCATTTTATCAGATTCCCTACAAAATATAATAATTACATGTGTGAATGAGGAAAGAGAAGATACAAAATAAATGAAAAAAATGAGAGGAGATTCTTCATTTAACATGAATAAATACCATGTAAATGAATGGAATTTTATCCTTCAACGTAACTTAATACAATTCCGCTGTTGGGATAATGAAATAGATCTTGCTGATATCAACTAGACAACATTCTTAGCAACATACCAAATGACTGTTTATATAGCTGGAAATCAATGAACTCCAAGATAGATATTGGCATTCTTTTTATAAACATAAAAATTACACATCTAGGAATAGTAGCAAGATTTCAACAAGCCTAATCCCACTAGGTGAGATTGTCAACATAGATCATATAATGTTATTGTGCTCTACCCACAACCAAATATAGTAGCAAGTTTTCAATATATCGAAATATTCAGTTCATTGCTACTTTGTTCAGTGTTAACCACCTTATATAAGGACTAGGTTGCAGCTCGAATAGTAAGATATTTACTTAATTCACGGTAATATGAAAACAATAATATAATGAATGCATTAACAAATACAAAGGGCAACAAACTCATGGATCACATGCTAGAAAGATTTCTGAAAAGATGTAGTGTTCTGACTGACCATAAGACTTCCACAACATCTTTAAAATATGTGGTGCAGGTTCCCCAGCTGAATCTGACCAATGTTGGGAATCCAAAGACAGAATGTTTGTGATGTTCTAACCAGGATTTGGTTTGAGGGTCTGTGCAAATGAAAACATACCAAGGATTTTCATAAGCAAAATAATCTTTTTGCGAAAAATAAAGAACGGAAATTCAAGACAAAGACATAGCTTGAGATGGATTCATCCTTCTCACCTCCAGGATATCCAGACCCAAAGTTCCTGTGCATGTTTTCAGCAGTCTCATCAAGCACCCATTCCCGCAAAGCTCGGTCTCTTGTGACCTAAATAGCAAAAATTAAACAAGCCATTGTTAATGGCAACCAGATTTTGTGCCATAGGTAATAGTAAAAAGGGCGATCAGTACCTTTGCAACAATGCTAGCACCACTCACAACAGGATAGAGACTATCAGCCTTCTTTGCAACCACAAATTTAATAGATGGAAAATTTTTTGATAGCATAATTTCATATTTTCCTGGATCTCCGACTGTGTCTACATAAACCTGAAAATCATAAATTAAATTTTGCTTACCCTTTTATTTTGTAATTGTGTCATATCTGCAATAACATGACACCCCACAAAAGATAACAGTGATAACCGCATGTTCTGCACCCAAATTATACTCAATCTGCAGAAGAATGCGTGCAAAAGCTACTTAACAGAAAAAGGAGCTTCTGCTTCAGGATTTTATAATCATTTAATTCAGTCTTGATTGATAAGTTGTTGTAAAGCATTTGAATTTTGAGTTGCAACCAAAGAATGTTTCTAAGGGGGAGGAGGATTTTGAGGTATGCTGGGTATATTAATAAAACTTCATCGAGCTTAATTAGAAGCTTATTCTTCACATGGGATGTCATCCTAAATATAATACCCAAGCTTCAAGCACCAAGTGATCAATAGTTCAATCCTTGCTACCCATTCTTCACAATTAAAATTGAAATCTTAGCACAAAGTAGGTCAGTTCAAGGGGGCTTAGCCAAGAAGTACTGTGAGAAATTTGAAGAGGAGAAATAAGGAAACTGACAGAAGGATTGCAAAGAACAAGGCCTAATTATGATTGCTGAGGGGAAAGGAGGCTAGTAATGGGAATTTCAGATAGAAAGATAAAGAATAAGATCAGAATACAAAGAAATATGAGAAAAAGGAAGAACAAATTTAACCAAGTTTTCAACAGTCTGTCAGCTCCGCTACATACAGTTAATGACAAACGTTGAACAAAGTTTTACCTCAGTCAAAAGAACTCCCATCTTCAGTACCCTATCAATCAAGCCCATTGCGGATTGATGTGATATCTCATTCAGGTTTATCTTGTTCCTGTTAAAATCATGACAAGAAAAGACCATAAGAAAAGAAAATCATTGTAGAACTAATGAAGCACTAAGTTTTGTTCGATTCACCTCTTCAACATTTTAGCTGACAGTTCTCTTGGGCACAACACATCAACTGCCCATCCAATTGATTCATTTCCCTTTAGATTATCAAACAATTCTTCCCTCTTCTCTTCTTTTAGTGTCTTCGAATCTGCACCAGAAAGTGGCAAATGATAAAATTTGAAGCCCAGTGAAACAAAAAGCAACAGCACATTTTGCAACACAGTTTTGTAATTCATGTGCCCATGCATGAGAACTAGTTAGTCTTGCATTTTGTTTAAGGTTATTGTTTAAATACAAACTTTTCTTTGAGCCACAAATCCCCAATGGGGAAAAAAAAATATCCCGCTATTGTAATCTGAAGTTTTGATTACTGCCATATTGCATAACACGCCAAACTTAACTATTTCTGCTTTTATCTCCAGGCTTCAAATTTCCTAACAGAACAGTCTTATGGAATGAATAATGAATTTCTAAGAATTTGAGACAGACGTATTCCTCCACTAAAATCATCGGAAACTGAGACTCACCAAGCATTTTGTTTGGTTCCAAGGAACAAGTCCAACCCACATTTATGCAAAAACCAACCAACCACACAAGAATCTTAGAAAAGAACCAAATATATAGCCTTACGCTAACATGAGTCATGAGCCTTGTTAGCAACATAATTTTGAGCACCAAGCATATAACCATACATGTATTAGACATGTAGGTCGCAAAGTCACCAACAAGAAAGTCATCTTGCTTGGCGACAATAACTTTCAAAATAATGCTTTCATAGTGTTTGAACCATAAGTTGTTTTGTTGTGCAGGGTCATAGCTTTGCAACCTATATGCAGCTCTCATTTACAATGAGCAAAGGAAAATAATTTCTATGGTTCGCATGTGGACTTGTTTGCATTGAGTCTACATATATAATTCGATGCCAGAAACAGGAATGAAGATAATTTAAAATTACAACAAAACTTAAAAGATAAATTTGCAGTGTGCAAGAGAAAAATATTTGGTTACAGTGCAATGTACATCCATTTTAGAGCCCCACAACCAACTGCAAACGTAAAAAATAAAAAGTAAAAAGGAACTATCAGCATCGCAACAAAAATTGCAACTTAGTACAAGGATTTCCCACCAGTGCTGCATAAGCATTCAATTGACTTTTACAACGAAAATGAGTTACCAACCCTTACAATAATTGGGATAGCGAATTGAGACATTTTCAGTAAGTCTTATAAAAATTATGATTATTATATAAAAGCTTTCACCTTCAGCTCTATAATCATTCTTCTCATACAACTATCACCAGCACCACAAAGCAAACAAAAAGATTAAGGCTGAACTTACCAGCAAAACTCAAAGTTGCGAGGGTCTTCTGATAGGATCGAGCACAGTACAAGCATCCATACACCATGGGTCCTGAAATTTTTTTTCCCCGAAATGACAAAACAAGAATCCATTAATTCATATTTTTTCAAAGAACAAAGTCGAAAACCCAAGTTCAAAAGGATGAATTGTAGTGAAAAGAGGGGAGAAATCCCCCAATAATCAGGAAAAAGGAAAGTTTGAAAAAGAACCTAGAACGGGTCCTCGGCCAGCTTCGTCGATTCCCATGATGCAAGGCTGGGATGCCCATTCTGGGAGAAGGATCGCTTCAGAGCCCATTGCGAGTTGGTTCCGGGGACTAATCGGCGATTCAAGATACGCGCGAGCTTCTTTAGTTTCCCGCCATAAGATATCACCTTCGAGTCTAGTCTCTCACCTCCCGAGCACAAGATACTTTTTCCCCTTTTCATTTTTTTGTTTTCACCTCGATACTTAACAAAGTAATTACTTAATTTATTTTAGGGGTCATATTTTATATATAAATACTTAAATAGGTAGAATGAGTGATAACTTTTTTTATAGCAAAAGCACAAAAAAAAATATCATTTAAACTTTAAAATCTTAATTGAATGATTTCCTATAACAGTGAATTATTAATTATTATACAAATTTAATTAATTTTTTATATTGTCTTAGACAATAAAATCGAATTTTGAAGTTTAAGCAGTATTTATATTTATATATATATTTCCTTTTTTTAAGTTTTCAATAAGAATGATAGGTACGGAAACAATATAAGCATGAAATATATAATCAAAAAGACATCTTTACAAAAAAAAAGAAGAGAACTCAAAAACTTATTTAGCTTCTTAATTCTTTTAAAAAAAATCAACTAAGATAAAATAAAATTTGATTGTACAAACTCACTCAAGAGAGAAATTATACAAAGTAGGGAGTGCCTTTTTATAGTGTTCAGGAAAACATTAAATGTACATGACTTAAGAGATTGCAAAATAGCTTAGAATCATAGAATGGTGTGGTTATCGTCTTTTTAGTTTATTTCGCTATAACTTACGAGTCCAAATGTGTCGCTTAATTTAGTCCAATTTGAAACTCAATAGGATAATGACTCTTAGAATTTAAGAAAAAGTGTTTATTTGGGAAGATAGGAAAAGTGATTTAAAAACAATTTTAAATTTAAAAATAAGGAGTTTTGCATCATGAGTGTTTAAAAAAGGAAAAAAAAAAAGGTGATTGAGCTTTTGATTGAAAAGCTACTTTTTATCAAAGTAGTTGAGAGTTGCATTTGAAAAGAAGCCACCTAGTGTTGTGCATACGGGCCTCACATCATTCTTTTCTCTTCATGACATCACTCGTTACTTTCGTCTCTTACTCTCTCTTGACATTAGACCGTTGCTCCCCCTCCTTCACTTTCCTCTTCCATCTTTCTCTTCATTCTCGTCTCACTCTCGACTTCTCTAGGCCGTTGCAGTGGTGGGCAGCGTCGAAGGTGGAGTAGTGTTGGAAGGTGAGGAAGGAATCGTACATATATATATATATATATATCTCTCTCTCTCTCTCACACACACACAGCATTAACATGGAGGTCACTACTATCACTGGTTCAACTTTGTTAGGGGAATGGTAGTCTGAGTATTTCCGACGGCGAAGGGTAATCTCACTCTCACTTTCAATCCATCGATCTGTCCTTCAAGCTTGCTCACCATCGCTAGTTGTTGGGGAGTGAGTTGGTGAAGGCTATGGGAGGTTGATCCGTGGTTGGCTACCCCGATCTGTGGTGTGTCTTTACTCACTAGAACAGTAGGGTCATCGCCGAAAAAGGGGTAAAGTGTTTGATTTGTTTTTTGTTCCAAAAATATGAGTGGGATTTGTTTTTTTTTGGGTCTTTATGGATGTTGATTAGTTGATATATGTGTGTATATCTTGAAGATGGAACTGGTTCTCTTGGTTTTGCTTCTAAATATGCGTGGGATTTTTTTTTTGTTTTTATGGATATTATGTGGATGTTTTAAATAATATGTATTATTGGTTAATTTTAAATGATATTTAACTAGTTTTTTAAATGGATATTATGTGGATGTTTAAATTAGTTGTAAATCAAAACATATTTATATACTATGTGAGATGTGGGATACACATAACCCATTTGCACCTAGCACAACCCCTGAAACCCACATCCTCAATAGCACAACCATGTATTATTGGTTAATTTGAAGTTGCAACTGCTTTTTTTTGTGTGTACATATGTATTATTGGTTAATTTTAAATGATATTATGTGAATGTTTTAATTTAGTAACTAAAATATAGTTAATATTTTCAATGAGTGATAGTACCATTTTAATTAATTTACTTGACAATTGTTGTCAAAGCAAGATGGGTAATGACGCAAATGCAGCGAATTGGGATTATGGTTCAACTAAGGTTTTTATAAGAGAATTGATTGAGCAAATCTATCAACAAGAATGTGTTGGAAAAGAAAGCGTGGGACCGCGTTGGCAATGCATTTATAGAAAAGACAGGCAAGGCATATACCAAAAAACAAATTAGACAACATGAGGAAAGAGTAAAAAGCGTAGGACAATTTGTTCTCCAAAGAGATTGGCATATCCTTTGACTAGGCAAAGAACATGGTTGTTGCATCAAATGCATTGTGGGATAGGAAAATAAAGGTACGCAATTGTTATTTTTCACACCAATGTTTGATTAAATTTCATTTATATTAGTCGTGTTTGATTGGACGTACTTCTATGAATGCAGAAGAATCACACATATGAGAGGTACAGCCACAGCGGCTTGAGGTTCGGCAAAGAGTTGAATATGATATTCAAAGATGTTTTGGTGTCAGGTGAATATATGTTAGCACCATCTGCTTTACAGTTACAGCCACAGCCACAACCAATGCCAAGGCCAATAGACCTGAATGAAGATAATGTGTACCGACCCAGTATGGACCTACAGGAAGGGTCAGGTGACAGTGAGGAAGACCTTGCCAATTCTAACCCTAGAGGCATCTTGGGAGTAAGTGTTAATTTCCAACAATTCAACTTGGGCACTCCTTGTAGTCTACTAAGAGGTTCTGCAAGCATCAGGAAGAGAAAACGAGTTGAGAGGTCCTCTAAGTCCAAAAAGAAGAAAGGCCCACCAAGTTAGCAACTTGTAGATACTATGAGTTCTATAGTGTCTAAGTCTATAGATAAAGTGAATGCAATTAGAAGCATATATACTAGCTCAACAGAGATTTTGGAGGTTGTTCGTGAAATGATGTCAATCCCGAAAGTTGAGGAAAATGAAGATTTTAGCCTCCACTATTGTAATATAATGATGCACGCAGTGCCTCAGGCGATGTACTTAGCATTAAGGAGCAATAAGGGTGCCTTGTTACGGTGGTTGCGGAGTAATGCCTATAAAGACAAATATCAGGTACAACCAAACGATCGAACAATCTATGCTTGATATGTTACTTAAGTCATTTACAATTTGTGTTTTATTGCCAAATAATTCATGTTTAATTCCTAAACTCTGTTATGTTTTATTTAGAGCCGATAATATGGGTGGACCACTGGTTTTGAGCCAGACCACCACATGTTAGGACTATATGGGTTCGGGCAAAAAAAACTCATTTATATGGGCTAGCATTTACCAAGCCCAAACCATAACTAGGCCAGCCCATTTTTTTCCTATTTTTTAAACTTTTTTTAAAAAAAACATTTGAAATTTTTTTTCTCCGAAATGTCAAAACTTAGAACCAAACAATTAAAAAAATGGTTAAAAAGCTTATACAACTAATAAATAATAACTAATAAGTCCACTGAAAAGTTTAGAATAAGCCAACTTTCACTTACAAGTTAAAATATACAAATTAATAGTTCACACTTCATGCATTATAGAAATACAAAGTGACCAACAAATCAACAATCACTCAATATTAATAATGTTGGAATTTGAAGCTTCACAATTTGAAGCATGATGTAAAGAAGTTGCGTAGACTAAAGTGTGAGTGTTGCGCCTATATTGGACACTTAGACTTCAAGACTTAGATGAAGGACGAAAGGAGTGAAGAGTGAACTCTGGGGTTATGGCTTCATTTTGGCTTTTGGGCTTTACAGATTTTTTTAAAAAAAGAAAACCGGTTAACCTTGAACCCACTGGGCCTGCCTGCCACGGGCTAAGCCCATATAGTTTCAGGCCTAAAAGATCCGCATAAAAACGGTACCACTTTTTCCAAACCCGAACCACCCATATTTCGATTTGGGTGGATTCAACCCATGGTTAAAACCCATATTACCGACTCTAGTTTTATTGTCAAACAATTTATATCTAATTCCCCAACTATGTTGTATGACTTTTATGTGATATGTGATAATGTTGTCGTTTACATATAATTTTCATTGTTTTGATAAACTTTAATATGATCTTATGCAACACAGAGATTGATGAGCTCATGCTAATGTCAAGAAAAGAAAGGAGGGCTCTAGCCCTTGCCCTTTTACAAGAAGAGTTGGAACAGGATGAACAAATTGCTTGTGCGGTGGCTACATATGTCTAGCCTTATATAAACAGGTAGCCATGTAGGACTAGTCAGATGATAGGTGCACAATGGGTGGCAGGGATTTTACAAGGACAAGATACAATTGTCATGAAAACTTTCGAGTGGAAAAACATGTCTTTCACCTCTTATGCACTAAATTGGTTGAACATAGGTTACGGTGGACGAGAGAGATTACAATCGAAGAGCAACTTGCCATGTTCCTGTTATCTGTTAGCCATGCACTAGGAAATAGGATTATACAAGAAATGTTTCAACATTTAGGATAAACTGTAAGTAGAGATTTCCATTGCATATTAGAGGCTTATCTCAATCTAGCAAGAGAAAATATCAAACCAATTGATTCATAGTTTCGGCATTGTCACACAAAAATAGAAAGTGACAAGCAATATTACCCTTATTTTAAGGATGCAATAAGGGCAATTGATGGAACACATATCCCGGCTGTGGTTAGTACTAGTAAGAAACCTGGATTTATTGGACACAAAGGATACCCCACACAGAATATCATAGTTGTGTGTGATTGGGATATGTGCTCTACTTTTGTGTTAGTATGATGGGAAGGCACTGCACATGATACTCGTGTCTTCAATAATGCTCTGTCAACTCCACATTTGAATTTCCCTCATCCCCTCCAGGTATGACTTCAAAAACTTCAGTCAAATTACTATTATTTTCTTATCACAAAAGCTATTAAATCACATTATCATCAAAATTTGTAGGGAAGTATTATTTGGTCAATTCGAGTCACCCAACATCGGTTGAATATCTTGGTCCCTACAGACGTGAGCGTTATCACTTACCAAACTTCGAACAACAAAAACGATTTGTAAATCATAACAAGGTTTTTAATTATTATCATTCACTATAGAATGGACATTTAGAGTATGGAAAAATAGGTTTCTAATATTGCATCGTATGCTGCCACACAACTTTAAAACACAAGTTAAAATAGTTTGTGCAACGATGGCTATACACAATTTTATTCAATGAGCTTCTCAGAGTGATGTGGAATTTAGAGACGGAGAAGTAGCAAATATTACTTCTAAAGACAATTATCATCAATTTCAAGGTGCATCCCTATCAAATAGAAGTTTAACACAAATGAATTGTGTTCGTGACACAATCAGAGACTAATTTGTTACAGCATTGTCATTCAATTAGAAATGAACAATTAATTATGAATGTTATATTTTTTACATTTTACTCTTGTTAGAAAATCAGATCCATGATTCTCTCCCATGATCCCATGATTTTCTCCTTATATCATGCACCTCATTATTGTATACGTTTTATCATTAATGCACACAGTTACCCCAATCCTATATAATGTATCATTGTCTAGTGGAATCAAATTAACATTTTACAGAGAACTATTTCTTCTCTTCTCTTCTTTCTTCATGGTATCAAATCTAGGTTAAAAGAGAGGAATAACAATCTGTTATGCCACATTCTCGTGTGTAATAGAGAGTCACCGTGAGATGAGAGAAACAGTGAGGTTCAGGTTTTAGGGTGTCGGTAAAAAGGACGAGCGTTTCTTCTTTTTTTCTAGAACCATGGATTCTTCCAAGTTTCCTCCTCTTTTTGGTTCTATCCCTCCAAATCCATCCATTTCATGATCAATTCCATTAGCACTCATGTTTGGTACAACCCCATCCAGTCAAAATGATTATTCTTCCTCATCATCCTCAACTATTACTACACCAAAAACTACTGAGA
>JBAGKO010000010.1:34671483-34683963 GCA_037177275.1 Acacia concinna
AGGAATTAGGAATTCCATTTGAGGGATCAATGCAACTTTGGTGTGACAACAAGGCCAGTATTGAAATGGTCATGAATCCAGTCTACCATGATAGAACAAAACATGTTGAGATAGATAGACATTTTGTTGAAGAAAAGATTACAACAGGTGTCATAAATCTATCCCACGTACGATCCACAAATCAGATTGCAAATATTATGACAAAGCCTTTGGGAAGATCCAAGTTTGAAGGTTTTCGAGACAATCTGGGAATGATTGACATATATTCTCCAGATTGAGGGGAGTGTTAGAAAATCATATCTATAATCCTCTCCCATGATCCCATGATTCTCTCCCATGATTTTCTCCTTATATCATGCACCTCATTATTGTATACGTTTTATCATTAATGCACACAGTCACCTCAATCCTATATAATGTACCATTGTCTATTAGAATCAAATTAATATTTTACAGAGAACTATTTCTTCTCTTCTCTTCTCTCTTCAACTTTGACCATATGAAAAGAATGATCTCACCTCAAATATTACATTATTAACAAATTAAAAATATATGACAAAGTTTTAAAAAAAACAAAAAACTCTATAAAAAAACATAATGAGTTACTTTTCTACTTATCTAAAAAAACAAAAAACTCTATAAAAAAAAAAGCCATTTCTATTATTTCTTATCTGAACACAAGTTACTTCTAATAAGTAATGTTTATTCTAAAGTTACTTTTTATCATAAATCATTTCTACCCAAACGGGCTCAAAAATATTAAAATGGATTTCTCCCATCCTTTTTGGCTTATCATTGACTGGCCTTAATCATGACAGATGGAGGGTTTACCCATTCACTCATATCATAAATAGATGAAATAAAGGATGTTTTCTTGTATTTGATGTAAGATCTAATTAATGAATTTAATTAAATTGAAAAAGTTAGCTTAATTAGTTATTATGACATGTTTTTCCTAAAACACTTTAATCAATTTCCTTTATTCACACCTTGATTGTGGTTGGTAGGACATCAATATCACTAATTTGATAAAAAAAAATGATAAATAAGTAAAATGGATATTACATTAAGAATAAAAGGAGTACCTAAGTAGAATGTTAAGATGTAAAAATATGCATTAACTTACACCAATATGCGAAACTACCTAGAAACTTTTTCGAGTGCAAAAATACTCCTTAACTTTAAATATCAATAGTAAAAATGATTTGACCATTAAATACCACCTAGTGTCTATTACTTTATAAAGAAGAAGAAGAAGGCTGTGAGTCTCACCACAAAAAGTAACGTAAGTCAAGTTCTTTTAACAGTCGTGTTATTTTTTTCTTTTGATTTTTAAAGTTGATGTGTATTTTTGTATCAAAAAGATATGTGAGTATTTGTATAAATAAGTTTGTGTATTTTTCTTTAAAAAAAAATTGTAGATCTTGTTCCTGAGGAGGCACATCACCTCAATGTATACACGGCTCTCCTGCATATACACTATACAATCTCCCGGCTACTGGTAGACTTGATGTGGTTCTTTTTTGTTACCTTTTTGTTCCTCATTGTCACTTTCAAGATTTGATCTTGCCATTTCAATGTATAAAAAGTAAGAAGAAGAGTCCAACCAAGGTTTGGATATTAGCCATGGACCAAGACCTTAATGGATTCACATGATCAGTTCTCCAAACGTTGTTTCTCTTTTATAAATTTTGTTTTTGGATCCGTTGGCTGAATTTGGGTGCAACATGTGATGTGATGGAACTTGGAAGCAAATATTATTAAAGGTGTAGTAGTGGGCCTATTTTGTTGTTTAGAGTCTGATGTTCACACATCATCACTATTCACTCATTTGTCTAATTCATCATTTCCATTCTCTTGTCTTCTCATGGACTTGGACTCTCTGCTTTAATTTCCTTGGATTCTTTCTTCTCTTTCAGTTTTGGAACCCTTCCTTTTCTTTTCCCTCACCCCACCTCTTCTTCCTCTGTCCTTTTCCCATTAAATTGACTATTCATTCCTCAAAACCCAACAAATGTTTTTTTGTAAAAAAACAAAAAACCATTGAGGAGCTAAAATCACTCCCCCTTTACACAAATGATTAAAACATCATCCCATCATCAACAGGTTAGCATTTTGCGGAAGGGATTTGTTTCTCATAACTTGGTGAACCCCAATCTAACAATGCTAATAATTAATAACCATAATGCTTTAAACATTATTGCCTCTAATAAAAATATATATGTGTCTAACAAAACAAAACAAAAAAAACATCATTCACTGAATTTGGAACCCAATGACAAGAGAAATTGAAAATGTTCTTGTAAATGGGAGGCTGCAAATTCGATCTCGCTTATAACTTCAAGCATATTAGTTTGTAGTCTTGTTATTCTTAAAAAGAATGATTAAACATCAAAATTGTGAAAGTCACTTCACAACTGATTTTAATCCATCATATTTGAACATATGGGTTAGTACAAGACTTATCAAGATGTATTTGTTACTAGACAGTTTAACATATTTTTTGCAACAAGGCTTTTTCAATATATAAAGCAAGGGAAAATTAGGGAAAAGGACTTTAAAAGGAAAATATTTATTATAAAGAACCTAAAAAATTATAATTATTTAGAATAATAAAAAATTAAAAATAATTTGCTGATTACTAAATTACTCTTAATTAACCCTAAAAATAGAGAGGAAAAAATAAAAAAATTAAAAAAGAGCCATATTCCATATGTAAATTGCAATTGTGATATCATGTTACAGATCTTATCACTATCATACACTGCTTGTTTTTGTGGATCACTCAAACTTGTTCAAATTCAAATCATTAGTCAAACGTACTAAATGTTGCTTTTAGTTAAATCCACTTTAATTTTTCAGAATGAGGATGTATTAATTTGCAAGGCCGCTAATTATAAAAAAAAGCTAAAATAAGGGTGGTTTTCATATAATAACTTGATTTTTTATTATTCTTTTTTCCAGCGATTTTTTAATATTCACTAATGTAGGGAGTTAGTCAGGGGTAATTTAGTAATAAATAAATTATTTTTTAAATTTTTTATCCTTCTAAATAATTATATTTTTTTAGATAATTTTCCTTCCTTAGTCTTTCTCCCTAATTTTCCCATAAAACAAATATGTGTTAGGATCTCCGTTAAACCGTCAATAAATAAGACATTAGTGTACAGTTTAAAGACTTATAAATAGAAATACAATTTATCACAAAATTATATTAAAAACAAGGAAAATCAGTTAAACGTCTATATTTAAAAATTTTATTGGAAAGAATGACAAGAATTAGAGTGCAAATTGTTTTTGTGTATGAAATTTTGCCGAGTGCCATTATATTTTGTGTATAAAAATATGCTAGGTCCTTCTAGCTAATAGAATTTTTAAAAGGACTTTCAACTGATCCTCCCTTAACATAATCACTTTTTTGTGAATTTTTCAGGTTAAAGAGGAATAAGGGGAAAGGAAAGAAAAGTGAACTTGGACTTTTTATGGTATACAAGGAACATTTGAAGATGGTTTTATTTATGGTAAACAAAGTTAAGGTGCAATGTAACTTGCGTTGATTAGGTTTAGTAGTTAAGATGTAATTACTAAGAGATATAAAATGTAACAATCAAATTTAATATGAAAAAGAGAAAAAAAAGGAAAACAGACAAAAAGATTAAGAAATGATGAATGGGGATAGTAAAATTGAAAGTTGAAGAGAAGTAGTTGGTGATTACAATGGTAGCAAGAGGAGTTGATGGTGAAACATTAGCGATGTTGTGAATGTGATGTGTGTGTAACAAGTTATCTCAACTATATTATGATGTGTTAGACCCATGATTAAATTATGAACGTGAGGTGTTGTGGACACAATCATTCACAATTTAAATCACTTACTCTATATTGTGCTCTACACGTTTGTTATGTCTAACAAAGATTAATTAATTATACGTTATAATTTCAACAATTTAATCATTAGATCCTCTACATTCATAATAATATTTTATATTGAAATTCATTTCAGAATATTATTTTTTTATTGAATTAATTTTATCAAAATATACTAGGCGGCTTCATAGTTTCTCTCGAATTTGGTCAACTCTTGATCTAAACTTTTTTTTAAGGGGGAAAAATCAAAGCTTGATCCCGCATCTTTCTTAATTGCAATAAAGTCAGATGTCTGTGTGTGAATGGTTTATATTCAGTGCATGATTCAAGCTGGTAATTCCAATTTATGTCTTTATATTAATAACAAGTAATTACTCCTACATATGTAAAATTATCATTTTGAAATAAAGAAAAGTGATTAGTAGGAAAGTTAAAGGGGAAAGAGACTGTTGATGGAGATATAAAGGAAGGTGGAAGTGCCGTAGTGGTAAGGTTATAGCCTGAAGCAAGCTAGGCAGTAATTATATGCTCACGAATGCAATCAATGGGGTCTCCACAACTCCCTCGAATTTCTTGTGAGTATCTTATAATTATTATGCGTCTTCATAAATATTTAAGTAATGTAATAAATATTTCTTTCTTTACCAAATCAAAAGAAAGGGCATTAAAATTTGGAATCTTTTTTAAAAGAAGAAGAAGAATCACTTACAAGTTAAAGAATAAACAACATAGAGTTGGTTGTGCGAAGTTTCAAATTTAAATTCTAAAGGAGTCAATTGAGTTTAGAAGGTATCAAAAGAAAGTCATAAAGAATAAACAAATGAATAATAGAGATCTATTGTCATTTCCTATTTTAAAACATATAATTACATGTTCCTCGCGTGTCATGGGTTTTCAAGGTTTTCCCTCATGACCTCGTGTTGTGATTTTCTGAATTTTTTTTTGTTAGAAATGATGAAAGAAAAAAGATAAGGATACAGATAGATGGAACATGTGACAATCCTATCCAAAAAGGAAAAAAGAGAGAAGAATAAGTGCCCTTATTCCTCTAAAGGGCCGAGTGGACAGATTCACAATAACATGTATTACTCCACAAAAGAAGTCACCATCATTGCCTATACATGTGCATCGTTTATCAAACCAGCACACCACAATTTCTCAAATCTCATTCACCTTCACAAAATTACAAGTAAATATATAACTCCAATCCTTTCTCATACCACTCATTATCCCTAACATATTTTTTTTTAACCTTTTGAACTTTTTTCTATACACAAAGTGGGGATTGGAACTTGGCAACTTTATCATGAACTGTGTCATGAAACTAAGAGATCATAATATCTGATGAACTCAATCACTGTCACTGAACAATCATTTGAAGAATGGATTCCATTTTTTCTCGGTTTCTGCAACTTCGAACCAAGTCCAGGTACTTCATGGCATCGTGAGATGAGAGCCCTTCTAGCAGGAACTTGAATAAGCGATTGTGTGTCGCTTGCATTATCTCGAAACATTGCTCCACCGCGTTCTGTTCTTCGTCTCTGCTCATCTCTACGGCTTCCATTAATGGAAGCAACTCTACTTCCTCTTCTCTGAAGTGTTGCTTGCATTGCCCCTGTGCATAAACAGATCACCACCAACCAGATGAGCTCATACAGTTCCATATATGGTACATTGTTCTTATAAACAGGTTTTGATGATGATTTATTTACCTGCAACAGTTTGAGCCTAGAAGAGAGATTGGAGAGGGCTTCTCTGTAACCAGGGCTTCCACAGTCTAAAACCCCAACAGATTTTATAACTTCTTTGATGCCATTCATGAGTGGTAGGTCCCTAGCATGTTCCTCCTTTGCAGCTTTTGATAGCGCTAACCATATTAACACACTCCATTATTTTCTTCATAGAATTAATTCAAAAGCAAGCAAATTCCTCTTCTCCCTCTCTCTCTCTTCCTTTTCAGATACAAAATGTATGTAAAGACTTCAAACTAGAAATACCATTTTATTTTTCTTATTTTCTACTCGTTAATCATAAATTAGAAAAATCCAGAACATTGCATTGAGCATCTCATAGCAGACAAGTTGATCATAAAGAAATCTTGCTGACTCCACTCCACAGATTCAAAGATAAGGTTAAGAAAAGAAAAACGTTGAAACCCCTCCAAAAAAAAAATTACAGTAATCGCATGATATTATATTCTTAAAAATACCAAACAGATCCAAATCCAATAATGACTAAATAGATACAAGTATTTTAATCTTCATTACCTAATTCGTTAAGCTATCCGGTGGAAATTAACAAGATTATCTGACTTTTGTGTAAGTATTGAGTAAACTGTAATATGATGTTGGCAAAAAAAAAAAAAAAAGTAATATGATAAACTATGGGAAATACATGAACCTACTACCTAATCCCTAATTATTTACACAACATCCACAATAATTAACTATGATTATTCAGGTGTACTACTAACGCTCCTAATTCAACTGTATCTATCAAATCACCCATCTCATACTATCCTTTTCATTGTGAAATTAATCATCATAAGACTAAAAGATTATTCAGGGGTAGTACTAATAACGCTCTAACTACAATTATTTCTATCAAACCACCCATCTAGTACTGTCCCTTTCACTGTCAAATTCATCATCATAATTAAACAAAAGAAAATTCATATGCGCACTTCCCTGAACAGTTCATTGACTATGACATCTAAAAGAAATTTTATCTGAAAGAAAGTAGTTGATAATGCAACAGATTCAGAGAGATTTATGTGATGGGGTTCCACATGTCCAGTTGCTCAGAACTCTGATAATTGACATTGAATCTTAATCTTAATCGTCTTAAGTTCAAACAGAAGATCATATTATAGATAAAAAAATTGCTAAAAGAATCAGTGAAGTTTCTATAGAATGGTAATACACACAGTAAGAAGCGTGGTACTAACCTCGATCGGCCATGTCGAAGATGGGGAAGAGAACCCTCTCTTCCATCTGAGCGTGCTCAAGCATCAACTCAAGCAGCTGCGAGTAGCTCTTAGCGAACTTCTTCGCCTCCATTCTTGGGCTTCCCATCGTCGGATCTGCGGCTTTCTTTCCGCCACGTGTCGCCAGATCGTCCGCCCATCTCACCATCCTTTCCAAATGCCACAACATGCTTTTGTGGTGCAGCCTCGTTACCCTCACCATCAACGGCGTCGTTTCATCCTCTTCCCTACCTCCACCTCCCGCCGCCGCGGCAGCAGCCGTCGTTGTCCTTGTCAGCGTCGGGTTCGGAAACCGCGCGTCGATGAACCGAAGTATTGTCTCTCGGTTGCCTGAGATAGTGTCGGATCCTACCTGGAGTGTAACCGGGCTATCCGGATCGGAAGCTTCGGCACGCGCGAACTCACCTGCCAAAGTGTTTCTTCGGGTGGAGGGAACGAAGTCAAGAGAGACGGCCCTGTGAATGAGGGCGAAACGAATGTAGGCGGCGAGAACGCTCTTGGGCGAGCCGTATAGCCGGACGGTGGGGTAGGCAGCCTGAGCTCCGTCGTGAGGTACAATCTCTGCCGTTAACTTCTCCGACGTACGCACACAATTACCCATTACCAAAAAAAAAAATACGAAAGCCAACTGTGCGAGAGAGAGGAAGATGAAGACGAAGACGAAACTGCAACGGGTCAAGATTTTTCCTGGGAAAGAGCAGAAGTTAAGAAGAGGGTAAGAGTTTTCTTAGAGAAGAAAAAGCATCAAGGACACAGAGAGAGTAATGGTGGTTGAAGCTTAAATAGCAACATTCATAGTTGGTAGAGAGTAGAGAGAGAGAGAGAGAGATAGGGATGAAAGAGTAATCAGCCCGAAAGCGACTGAGTAATTAGATTTCACCTCTATAACTTTGCAGAGGCAGAGAGAAAGAGAGAGACTCTGTTATTTTGTGTTTTGTGAAGGATGGCGTAAAGGGAAAGGATTGAATCAAGGAACGTGAGTGTGTATTTGGGGAATTCCTTGTATGGGAAGGAAATAAACTTAATTTCATTCCCTTTTTTAAGTACCCGCGAAGGCGCCAACAAATTCAGCCAAGCTGTTATAATTATTAATCATTCAATAATTGATCCATAATGAGCCGTTAGCAGTACGCATAAAAATAAAACTAATTTAAATTTTGATTTTAAAAGGATAATTACATTGTCTGAAAAAAGGATAATTAGGATAATCCATCTAAATTAAATTATTTCAATATAACTTATCTGTAATCCAACGGCCATTATAGTTCTACATTTGTTCATTTGATTATTAATTTGAATTCACCTTTCTTGGCCTTTAGTAGCCATGCTAAGTTCTCTATTAATTTAGTTAGAATTTTTTTGCTAACATATTAATTTGGTATCATGACATTCAATTTAGGAAGAATTTTAAAAAAAGACATTGTAAACAGTAAAAAGACAATTCAGTACAGCGAAATCTAAAAATTTCAAATCAATATGTTTAGTATTTTGTTGGGTAATTATGAAAATGTCACTGAATTTTTCACAACACCAGTTTCGTAATTCACAACATGAGTTTCGTAATTCACAACACTAGGTACTACGTATTTACAACTCACAATGTAAATACGTAGTATCTGGTGTTGTTAATTTAGATACCCGTGTTGTGAATTACGAAACTGGTGTTGTAAAAAATTTAGTGACATTTTCGCAATTACCCAAAAAAGTATAAAATAGACTTATTTAAAATTTTTAAATTTCACTGTACTAAACTATCTTTTCTCTATTTCACTTGTTTTTTAAAAAACGTGGCCTTCAATTTATTAGAGAATGTAAGGTCTTAATTTTCAGGGGAAAAAAAAAAAAGAATGTAATGTCTTGTACTCTTATTTGACAAGTAAAACACTGCACGTGATTGTATTTATTTGTTTATATTTATTGTCTCAAATAATAACCCTTTTTTAAATTAATTCAATTCATTCACAAGTAATAATTTTTCTTTTATTTTTTTTTAAACAAATGGCATTAGGAATTTTTATACTCGTATTGAAATAAAAATTCCAAGTTACCTTAACATTTGATGCATCCTTCAAGCACTAGTATATCACTATTGTCTCATGTAAGAAAATGTCCGCTTAATGGTCTTTTTTATCTATTTAAATTTCATAGACATCTTAAAAATAAATGTGTTGTTGCATATTATCCTTTTCTTGATAATATGGATATCAATTTTGATTAATTTTATATAATTGAATTTTTTTTTGTTAAATAGATATATCCTCTTAGAAAAAGCAATTATATATGAGACACAATATAATAATATTATTAAAATAAATTGGTGTTTTTACATACTTTATCTTATCATGGAGCATTTAGATGGGTACAGGTAAGTTCCTCATGAAGGAGCACATTCTACTAAGAAGAGATAAAGAAACTAAAAATTAAATAACCATCATGTAGAACTAAAACTATATATTAAAGATTTAGTCAAGTCCCTTATATTTTATACCAGATCTATAATGGATCTTGTAAGATAGGAAAATATCTATAGAGTTATTAGTTCTCCCAAGTACTAACCACTCCGAAGATTCTGGCAAATTTTTTGTTTGAAAAAAAACAAACCCACTAATTTAAAATATTAATTTAAATATTGAAGTATGTAGGAAGGAGGCACGAATATAGGGGAGACAGGGTAATTTAATATGGTTATCGTTCGTACAAAAGGTATCAGTAAAACTGTAAAAGCTCGTGGTGTGTCATTGGGGTTGCAGATTTTAGGACATTGACGTGGGGATGCACAACACAAGCCATTGGTGCCACAGGGAACTGGTCAACTGGAGGAATGAGTCAAAGATCTTGGTTGGAGAGTTCTTTTCTTTTTCTTTTTCTTTTTTTTTCATGGAAAATGAACACATTAACTATACCTAAGAGTTAATAAAGCATCAACCAGCTCTAAACAGCTTGACAGAAAAAAATAAATCTCATATCCTACAGTCCCTCATCAAGCACCAACCAGATGAGCTCACACAGTTTATATATTGGGTAAGTTTTGTTAACACTTTCACAACAATTTTGAACCCAACAAAACTTTTGTAAAAATATTGTTCATCAGTAAAAAATTTTGAAAAAAAAAAAATTACATCTTATTATCTTAACCTGATAAAGATGAACAAAAAAAGTGTCATTTGATTCATTTCGCCCTACGATGAACCTTTTTAATGAAATAACGTGTCCCTGGCAAGATCTCCTAAGTTTTTGGCCAAAAACTCAAAACCCAAGCATAAACATTGGGCCCGAACTTGTAGACTATTTTAGGCCCATGTAACGGAGTTGGTGTCTTATGAAATAATCATGTTGTTTTTTTTTTTCACCAATGGAAAAGTAATCTCTCAAAATGTGACGAGTCAAAGTTTAAATCTTCATTAGGATAAGTATTCACATTTAGTGTTGACAATACTTCAAATAAGATTGTCTCTAATAGGAAGGTACCTATGTCTAAAAATAATAATGTTTTTCTCCCTAAGCATAGAGATCTTACTATTGAAGATATAGCGATTTCCCTAGACCTAGCCCACCGGCCCAAATATTTTTTTTAAAAAAAATTCCTATTTTCTCTAGATGGCCGAGAAGCCAAATTGCACATATATGAGTTTTCAAATTAGCCTTCATAACATCAATTGTTCTATTTATAAAAATTTAAAAATATAATCCATAATTTAAGAGATAGAGTTATTAAATTTGTTAAAATCTATAAATAATAAAATTTTAAATTATCGTCAGGCAATCAAGATATAATCGTTTGGTTTAAAGAAGGAGGAAGAAGGCTAAGATTTTTTCTCCCTGAGATTGAGAGATACTAAGGTGAGGAGCACAGGACTTATAGAAACTAGTTGAGCTTGCAAGTTGACCTATATTATAGGCTCTAATTTGAAGTAATCTTATTTAAATGCGTTTTTTGAGTGAGGATTCAAACATCGGTTTGCAATATTATGAAGGTTCCAACCTCTTCCTTTAGATTCAACCTCAATGTTTTCTAGCTTCGCAATAATAATTAATTAAAAAAATAGTCTCATCTTATTAGCCCGTTTTAGATATTGTTTTGTAAAGTCATAGGCTAGGGTGATTATAAGCCTAAATTGATATAGGTTAATACTCTTGTTAATCTATACAGTCTCAAATCATTTTAGTTTAGTCCTTGTAGTTAGCCCCTATATTCTTAATTAATTTTGGTTTAACAGACGACTCATCTACTTAAACTTTGACAAAATCCTTAAAAAGTACGTATAATGACTATAACCTATAATTTGAAGTTATATGGACTAAAATTAAAATTCAATTAAACTATGAGGTCTAACAATACTATTAATTATTTTATCTATTGAGCTAGTTCTAATAAAAGAAATTAGTTTTTTTTTTCTAAACTCAAGGAATTCATTGTCGATAGTGGTGTTTAATACTTTAGCACCATAGACTTCCCAAAAAAGCTTTTGTAAAAGCTATGGGATTATCTCTCTATATGCTGCCAATAATCAAACTCCTAATTATATAGAGAGAGGGGTGTCTTTATTGAGTTCTCTCTCAATTTTCTTTTATTGATTTTCTCTACTATTAGATCAACTTCCAACGGTTGGGATTTAAGAGTTTACAACATCTTATAATCATAAATAACAAAAATTACAATTTTTATGTAAATTAAAAAATAAATTCAGGCTATTAAAATTATATATCAAAATACTTCTACTATGAAATTGATCCATCAATATCCTAATCCTTATCGGACTAGACCTAGTTAATAAAAGAGATAGTTCTTCACAACATAAACCATCAATAACCTAATCCTTGCCAGCTACAACTCCTTTCCCTTTTTTTTACCTCGTTTATTACTCGTAATTTTTCTTTTTTATGACCGTTGGATTAAAATTTAATGATCCACATTTAATGTTTTCTTCTCATCATTTTCTCCATTTCTCTCTCATCGTTCTTTTCCTTGTAAATGTAATAATATTTTTTAAAAAATATTAAATTTAGATTATTAGATTTTGATCCAACAATTATGAAGAGGAAAAATGATAGATATTGGACGAAAAGTAAAAGGAGAGAAGCTCTGTTTATCTCACATGGTAAAAAAAAAAAAAATCATAATCTTCACATAAAGAAGTGTTCACATTAATGTCAAACAAAACGTAAAAGTAGAGTTGGGGAATTAGCCGAACCCATTTAAGTTTGCCAATTTTTTTTAATTTTTATCAAATGGCTATAAGTTGAGTTTTGCTTTAATACTAATGACATTTTTGAATGGAAATGTTTTTAAAATCATATAATGTTGCTATTTTATTCTATTTATTAAAGAGGATACAATATTTAATACTTTAAAAATATTTGTCTTAAATTAAAATTTTAGTGTTATACGTTAATTTCTTTAAAAAATTTTGAAAAATAATTGTTTTTTTTTGTTAAGACCAACGAGCTAGCTTGAGCTCATGAATAAACTTAAAATAGGGTATGTTTTAGGGAAAATGATAATAAGGTCTCAAAGATAAAAAATAATGGCAAAAAAGTCCTTCTAATTTAGATTCTCACCAAAAAGTCTTAAGGGACTTTTGGGATATTATGTTCACAAGTGAAAAGAACTGCATACCCCTGTCATT
>JBAGKO010000010.1:34702701-34723916 GCA_037177275.1 Acacia concinna
TCCTATAATTAAGCCAGCATATGCAATGAATGTATACACAATATAGTGATGAGCAACAAATTTGTCATTAATGTGATAGGATTTCAACCGTTCACATTTAATCTGAACAGATTTAAAATTTTCAATTTATCATTTTTAAAATGATAAATTTATTTTTATGAAAAATGATAGTTATAAAATTTTCTTTATTTTTAATTATGTATGTAATAAAAAAATTTATTTAAAATATAATAATATAATTAGACACAATCTAAATTATCTAACATTAATTTAATAATAATGAGAGATAGTGAGCACATTTTTAGTCATGAGCATTTGATGAGCACAAAATGTGCTCTGCACGACACAATACAATAGGAGTAATGAATAAATACATAATAAATGAAGTGTAAAGAAAAGTTTCACTCTCTACACTGGACCGAAAAATTATCTCCTCTTTCCTTTATTTATATATATATATATATATATATGACTTATATAGGAACAGAGGAGGATACGTACGGTCATTGATTGAGCAAGCTGTCAAGAGAAAAAGGGGAGGGAAAAAGTGTGTGAGAGGCAGTGATTAACGCGTGTGAAAGAGGCTCAGAAAATATTTTATATTTTGGCAAATGGCAATACATTCACACTTCACTCTCTCACTTATTATTCACTCTCTCTGAATAGCCATTTTCCATTTTGAAATCCTAGGAGATACCCATCTTCCCCAGGTGGCTCCGTCTCTAACCTTTCTTTTGATTCCCTTCATATAAATGCTTGTTTCTCTGTTACTTCCTTCCTCACACAATCTCGCTCAATTAGCGCTTCCAGGTACTTCCCTCCATTTTCTCTCTCTCTCTCTTCTTCTGATTCTTGTATCTTTTCTTTTTCCTTTATCCGAACATTGCATCTATCTGTAACTACTGCATTTTAGTTTTACTACCTGATTGTATTGCTTTTTTTATCCTTATTTCTGAATCAGAGGATGAATAATTATGGTTTTTTATCTGTAATGTGATTCGGTAGCGAATTAATTTGGAGCAGATTATTGCTTGGAAGAAATTTGTTCATTTTACTGCTTCAACAAGATCTGATAAAAATGTAGACATCTGTTCCATTTCTTTTCCTTCGTTGCGTGCTGCATTCCATTTTGTGTAACTGATGGATTTTAAATATTTATTTATTTATTTATTTTATTTCATGTCCGTTTCTTTTTCGATATCTTCCAAGGCTCTTGACTAAATGGTTGTGTAACGAATCCGTTATTTTTTTTTTCTCATTTGAAGATTAAATTTAAGCTGAGTCTTCGTTACTGGCGTTGGTGTTATAAATCAGAACCTTTTTTGTTTTTTTGCGTTATTTTTCAAAACCTTTCATCAGTTTTCTTGATATTCTGAAGATTCCTTCTCCTTCATTGGGACCGTCGTAAACATTTTCTCTTGTTTTTTTTTTTTAAAAACTCTGCGTCAGAATAAGAATATCTCTTCAGGTCGCAGAGATGCTATTGGAATATGTGTTCTCTCTCGCCGTCTTTTGTCTTCACTAGGTGCATTGCCTCCTCATGTCCCTTTCTCTTTCTTTTGTATTTAATTCTAATGCTTTGACTACCTTGGAAGAACATGTACAGTATTATTAGTCTTCGGTATCAATCAATTTATATATATACACAGTTGCACACACACATCTGACTAACAGATGTAATAAAGCACGTCACTGCTTTTTTTTTTTTTTTGTAGTTTAATTGCAGATAGCGGCTTCCTTCTCATTGTCCGTGACTGCTATACTGTAAGTATAAGCTCATTGATATGTCTCTGGCTTTCTGCTTTGCTTTTGAAATGAACCAATGCAAAGTTTTCTCTTCTATTTGCATAAATTATTCCGTAATGGTTTCGATGAACTTCTGAGATCTGGGAAGATTTTGGCTCTTTTTTTTTGCTATGTTCAATCCTCTAAAGCTTTCCGGTATCGTTCTTGTGCATAAAACTTGGCTAAAGTCACTTGGTTTAGACTTTGCCATCTGAATCTGGCAGAATTATGGCACAAGAAGAAACATTTTAGATGAAGAGTGTAAATGATTTTAGGTTGAGTTGGAAAAATATTCACGTTATCCTTTTATTCAAGAACTTATAAATTGTTGACACCCTAAGAACTCAAGTGGTAAACAAAACTCATGCAAAATTCCTCATGTTTGTCCTGGAGTTCTTAATATAGCTTATGACAAAATGTGCGTGGAGAATTCTAGAGATAGAGTCGATGACTCTGATTTTGTAATATGTGGGGAATTATAAGAAAGAGTCAGTGGCGTGATGTAGCATTCTAGACAAATAATAACCTCAATAAGATGTGTGATCAGTAGGTGATCATGAATGCTACAAAACCTGTATTGGACTATAGCAGGTCGGACAATAGTTCTATGCCATCACTACAGTGGGCCTCCTGTAAAATTCACTGTATTTACTTCTGTATGTGAGCTGGGTTAGCTTTACACATTTCGCAAACCTGTAAATCAGAAATCCAAAACCTGACATCTGCAGGATGATGACTTTACTGACCCATGCATGTGATATATCAACCTCCTTCTGAAACTTTAATGTGGTATTTTATATTGATGTAAAATCGTCCTTTTTTATTTCCAAATTAGTTCTGGCAGCCTTTCTTTCGCCTTTCAAATGGAGAAAAACCATGTCAGCTAGAGTGATGAAATTAAATTTTGTGCGCCGGTATATGAATTCTGAATGTGTTAGGTTTGTTCTTATTATTTTTCCTAAGCTTAAGGGAATGATATAATGTACTCCCTCTGTCCCTATATATAAGATATTTTTATTTGAATGAGTTTGTCTTTTTTTATAAGATACCATTTGACTTTATGTCCATAATAAATGTACTTTTTCCTATTTTGTCCTAATTTTCTCACCTTATTTATTGTTCATATATTCTCTTTCTTCCTTTTTTTCCCACCTTCATTAGTCTTTCTCTCTCATTCATAAATATGGGTACTTTTGGAAAAACAATCATATTTTTTACATATTTATTAGTTTTAACTAACTTTAACTGTTTTTCTAAAGTATTTTATATATAGGATGGTTAAAAGTATTTTATATATCAAGATGGAGGGAGTATTGATTATGTCCCCACACGCCCATTTGTCCATTCCTTTTTTGGGTTTAACTAAAGGGTCATAAGCCTGCAAGCTTAGCAGGACCACTTCTTTGTTTGATATATTATTTCCTGTCATGTGATGGCTGACAGAGAGGACCACCTTTAAGTTATGGAACATAACTTTCCGACCATTGTTTGAATTCATCTGCCATTTATTTTATAGTAAGCATTGAGGATTAATTTTAAAGATTCCTCTGTTGCAATTAGATATTCACAAACTGACCCAATCCTATTTTTCATGCCAGCTAGTCTGAAGAAACAATGGGAGCTGGAGGCCGTGTTGCTACTGCACAGAGAGAAAATTCTGGAGAGCAACAGAAGCCTCTCTCAAGGTCTCCTCACTCAAAACCACCTTTCACTGTTGGTGAACTCAAGAAAGCCATTCCTCCACATTGCTTCCAGCGTTCCATCTTCTGCTCATTCTCCTATGTTGTTCATGACCTTTTCTTGGCCATCATTTTCTACACTGTCACTACTTACTTCCATCTCCTTCCTCACCCAATTCCCTACCTTCTTTGGCCTATCTATTGGGCCCTCCAAGGCTGCGTTCTCACTGGTGTATGGGTGATTGCCCATGAGTGTGGCCACCATGCCTTCAGTGATTACCAATGGCTTGATGATTTGGTAGGTCTAACCCTCCATTCTGCACTTCTAGTCCCTTACTTCTCATGGAAGATAAGCCATCGCCGCCACCACTCCAATACTGGCTCCCTCGAGCGCGACGAAGTGTTTGTCCCAAAATCCAAGTCCAGAACCCCATGGTACAGCATTTACCTAAACAATAACCCACTGGGAAGGGCCCTCGCTCTCCTCATTACTCTCACCCTCGGCTGGCCTCTGTACTTGGCCTTCAATGTTTCTGGCAGACCCTATGATCGCTTTGCAAGCCACTATAACCCGTATGCCCCCATGTATTCCAATCGTGAGAGGCTGCTAATATACCTGTCTGATGCTTGTGTGTTTGGAGCAACCTATGTGCTGTATCATATAGCAAGTGTGAAAGGAGTGGTTTGGCTTTTATGTGTTTATGGGGTTCCATTACTGATTGTGAATGGCTTCCTAGTTACAATCACTTATTTGCAGCACACACACTCTGCATTACCACACTATGACTCATCTGAATGGGATTGGCTGAGAGGAGCATTGGCCACAGTGGACAGAGACTATGGGATACTGAACAAAGTGTTTCATCACATAACAGACACTCATGTGACCCACCATCTCTTCTCCACAATGCCTCATTACCATGCAATGGAAGCAACAAAATCGGTGAAGCCTATATTGGGAGAGTACTACCAGTTTGATAGCACTCCCTTTTACAAGGCCTTGTGGAGGGAAGCAAGAGAGTGCATCTATGTGGAGCCAGACGAAGCATCCTCTCAGAAGGGTGTTTACTGGTACCGCAGCAAATTTTGATCGAGATATACACATAGTACGTTTGTCTGTCTGTCTCTGTACGAGTTTATCATAGAACAGAACAATAATGAGAACCTTTTCTCAGCCTTGTAGTGGTAGGATGAAGTAAATGTATGGTGTGACTAAAGAATTAAGAGCCTTTTTGTTTCCCTCTCCTCTCTTTTATGGAATGTCAATAAACCAAGGAAAATAACAATTGCTATCGCGTTTGGTTCGTGGAGGACGCTGCCATGTGTCTTGAACGAATTTTTAAGATTTTGTTATACAGGAAGATTATACGGTTAATCATTTGTGGGATTTTTCATTCCCCAAACGAGTGCGAAACTGCAAATACTCAGGAATGTGAGATATTTGGTTACTTGGGATGATGGCTAAACGTGTCACCAATTGCAGCCTGGTTCTTCATAATAAGCCGAATCAAAGTTTTACCATCTAATTCAAGAATAGTCTACCTATATCCTCTGTTGCAAGCTAGATGAACTCATCATAATTTGGCATGCAGGATATAGAGGGAAACAAGCACCATTCCTCTATGTTTTTTATTTTTTTAAATGACAGACAATTTACAGGTGGGATCTATCTACGATTTCCTACTTATGTGCTAACTTTCATACTTGCTACAAGGCTTTTAGTCAACAAGCCCTACTCCATGATGCCACGGTGCACACCTAATAGTAAATCAGAGATAGAAATACTGACTTTTTCAAGGTGTGAAAATTTAAGGATGCATTTTATAATTTGAAAAAATAATAAAATTCCTTACACGTGGTCTTGAATTTTATGAATAGTTTTGGACTTTCTTCACTTAAAAAACAAGATGACATTCATTTATAATAAAAAAAAGAAGGTAAATCCTACATTTGTTTGCATTTACATTTTCAATAAAAGCAAATAACAGTAAATTTTAAGGATGAAGTCATGATTACATCATAAAAAATCAGGATAAAAATGTAAGACAATGCCACTTGAACTTAAAAAATCTTAAATAAGTTGTTTCCTACTACAATAAGTTTTTAATTGCTACACAAGAGTAGTTAATACTTATACTCTTACAAGCAACGAGATTAATTTAGGATTAAAGTTTAAGGGAAATTTTCTTTTGCTTTTCCCAATAATCAATTCTCTTTCAATTTGGTATCATAAAATCCACAAAATTTCTCATCCAATCAAATTAATCCCTCACATCTTCGGTTAAATCATAGCCACCAAACAAATTACATAGCATGAGTGCACCCATAACCATTACTAATCAATAATCTAGCAACGCTCAAATCTATTGAGCTTCCAAACTCTACAAACCAAAATAGATCTCTTTCTCTTTTGCCTGCACCATTCAGACACTTTTATTTAACAGGCTTACAAATAACCTAAAAGGAATTAGCAGGAAACGAGTTGAATTTTCAACCATGGATGAGAGTTGCATATCAAACAGTTGAAGAGTTCTGCAGCATTCTTGCGCTGCTAAATTAGGTGATAGTAGACAGTCACAGACAGAATCTGAGTTCAATGCTCAAATAAGTTTTTCTTCAAAATCAAATGAATTTGAAGAATGAAGAGTTGCAACAATTACAACAGTATCTTGGGCTAGAGAAACAAATCAGATCTAACCCAACAACAGACAATTGAATCATCAGAATCATCTTCTAAAGGAATTGTTTCTTTTTCATTCAGACAAAGCAATGCCAGCTTCAAGCAAAGATTGTCTGTAAGAAGCATCAGTGATGTGGCCTAGCTCCATTCATAAAAGGAGCCACACCTCTTGTCTCCTTCACGTAGGAAACATATTCACTGTAGCTCATGGTAAATAAAGTGCTTTGGTAACGAGTCAGCTGTAATCGCTTCCTGAGCGACTCGGTAATTTGGCCATTGTAGCCTGCTTTGCGGATCAAAGAGTCAATGGCCTCTGTTTTTGCCCAACCTAAAACCAAAGTATGGAGATGCAGATTGTTGGTTTTTCACCCATATTTCACTATATATCAATCAATGAGAGGTATAAAAAGACCATGCCAAAGAGGGAAAATAGAATTGAAAAAGAAGAAGTGATTTTGGCATAAGGATGTCTGTTATGTCTATCGATTTAAAAAGATTCAAACATAAAACAGTTACTGTTAAATAATGATAATAAATATTACATATCATCTTCTGTGTAATAAAACGAACATCCATTCCCAGTAACAGATGCCTTCATAATGCCTCTTTAGGCCTTCACCATTTCATTACACAAAGAACTCCATAACTTTTATTTAATTACAAGGTTGTAACACAGATTAAGAAATGCAATTAATATATTATAATTCCTTTTAGATTTTCCAGTATGCTCTTAATTTATTTTAGTAATTCATGTTGCCTTGAACTTCTAAAGTTAATAAAGAGTGAAAAAATAGTAATATAAATTTTCTTGGAAAGGAAAAAAGAACAAAAAGAAACAGAGGGAGTAGTAAACATATGCTAAGCTACCTTCATGGGCAGCAACTTCAGGCAAGTAAGTGGCACTTCGCCTTGTATTATGGTCAGGATCAATAAACTCAATAATAATACCATGCTTTCCTACCTGCAAGAAAATCAGTAGTCTAAAGTGCAAAATGCAAAACGAACACAAAACCAAGAACTAAGCAAATATTTTGCATTCATTGCACATATTCTGGCTTCTAAATATTTTCTATACTGGAAATACTCAGCCTCATCCATGCTGTTACATAAACAACTGCTTGACTGTTAGCAAAACCACTGGGGAAATATCTTAAGAAGGCTATCGTTGTTCAGTAGAAAACATAATGTGTCATAAACAACTGCTTTCCCACTGATGTGTCCTCCATATACCAATCATAGTTATTCTCTGCCTCTCCTCTTCAGAATAATTTTTTTTTTAGAATTTGTTGTGGGGCTTTTGTTGTTGTTTTTTTTTTTTTTTGGACATTATTGTGAAGCACCTCATTTTTATGAACCTATCATATATTGGAAAGCATCGAAACATAAGCCAGAGTCATATTCTTTTATTTTAAAGGAGGCCAAACCAGCCCTGTGGGGGTCCACCTCCCCTTAGGGGGACTACTTTGCCAGCCAAGTTCTCTTTGATCCACAAAGCAGGCTACAATGGCGAAATTAGATACTGAGTTTCAACTTAGATACTTTGTAACCTCAGTTTCCTCTCCCCAATCAAGAAGCAATTTTTATAGTTCCTACACTCATAACAAATCAAGTTTCATATCATATATAATAAGAACCTAAATATAAAAAAACACACACACACACACAATCACTAACCCCTGTTAAGCTTGTTAATGTTGATTTATGCTAGAGTCTGGAAACCCAAATACTAAAAAAAGAAAACACAAGGCCATAGATAAGCATGAATGGATCACATCATATGTTGATTTCATTGGTTTATTTCTCTGTTGTGAGATTTAGATGTCAAAGGATCAAAAGACAAAGATGTCAAGAATGCTTATCAGCTTCGAGGTCAATCTGTTTCAAAACAATAAATCAAGTGTCAAACTATGCTTTCTCTGTAAGGGGCATGTATAATGAGAACTACTATCTCCAAATTCAGTAACATGTAGTGTTATACAAGATCAGACCAAACGTTGAACTGAGAAGGCTGCAAAACCATGGTTAAACCGCTCAACTGATGGATTAAACATTACTTTTGGTTTTCCTTCTTGAAGCTCTGCATAGAACAAATAAATCAGCACGTACCTCCCAATCAAGGTAATGGTCAGCAGCTTCATAATCAGTAAGAATAGAGACTGTACACTCCAAAGAAGGCAATTCCCTAGCCTGTATGGGTGGAAATCTGCGATCCTTGAGAGCGCTGTGAAATATTTCAAAGAATAAGAATGAGGGCGTATGAGAGGATTAATGGTCAACCAATTGCAGAACAAGGAAATAAAAGCAAGTCCTTCAATTTTTTCTTCCAAACAAACAGCGTATTCATGAAATATGGAAATAATATTGAGTCCCAAGGCTCTGATAACAATTATCACTTAATGTACGAATCAATGCCTTTAATATTTTCTGCCAGATAACTGAAAATGACTTTACAAATGAAGCATACAGTACAAGAGCTTTAACCTAGAAGAACTTTAGCTTTCTAAATTAATTAGCAAGGAATATAGAGCAGAAGCTATGCGCATCAACAATGTGTGCTACTGCGTTGCATGGGCATACCAGAAACAATCCAGAACGAAGCTATTCAATATTTTTGATGAAGATGCTAACCAACCCATGACATGAGATGCATCACCAATAAGAAGTTTGATAAAGGAAATATTTCTATAAGAAAGAAACATCCATAAACTTCCTTGAATAAAATTTGTCTATGGTTATATTCTTACCATGTGAAACACGATCTATATCTTAACAAGCCCACCACAAACATTTCTCAACATATTTAAGTACAGGGGCAAGTAACACACATTTACAGAGAAGAAAGCTCCCTTCCAAACCATGAGGAGTTGAGACAGCAGTTTATAATGCAAGGAAATGCAGTATATGTAAATAAATAAAAAAAAGCATAATTACATCATCAGACCTGGTCAGTGCATAATCTCTGAAGCCATTAATCAAGTAGCGTGCTTCCAGAGTTCCAATACAACCTCGAAGCCGAGGCTCCCCACCATTCACCACTTTCTTCCAGGTAACAAACAATGGGCTGAAACCAAATATCTTCACTTCAACAAGAAACATATATAATTTTCTTTCTTAAGATGTACTTAAACAATCTCAAACCTTATTTGCCAAAGCATGATATAGACACATTCTAAATAATCATGCATACAACAAAAAAACCAGATTTGCAAGAAAAAAATATACACTACAAGGAAGATCACATTTTATAAAGAAAACTTATTGTTGAAATATGGAATTAAAGAAACATTTAAGACACAGAATTTATGAAGTAAAGCATTAAAACAGATTTGTAAGACAACCACACATCTTATGCCCTACATGTAAAGGAGCCCACAACAAATTCTAGTATCATGGGATACTTTCTTAATCAAACAATACACTCCAACAGACAAAATGAAGTGGCTTCCATATAGTACATTTTGATTTCTAAATAACCAAAAGGGAAGGAAAAAAGGTTTTCAAGTAATAAAGAAATATGTTGTTGGAAAAAATGATAATACAAATGTTGGAATATACTAGACGTATCTTCAAGTACATGCATGTATCGTGTCAAATACATATCAGATAAGAATACATTTGCTTTTTTGCAGTATTGATCCTACATAGATTCTCCATTATTATAGCTCAATTGCATGCCTTGATGTTAAGTAAATCTATAAATGAAGCTTGAATGCTAAAACTGCATATAAGTTGCAAAAGGGTTGTTCTCTTAATAGAATAATTAATCAACATTCGCATTATATAACCAGATATGCAAACAAGAATTTCAGCCAACATTGAAAAACCTTTTTACAAGATCCAAAATATGAAAATAGTATCACTATTTGGGTTTTTATGCAGAGGGGTCCCAACCCCTCGCACCAGAAAAAAAAAAAATCTCAAACAAAATGCCAATGTTGCCAGTCATCTTGTTCACAGATCCCAATGAATGAGGTCCTGCATTGGTAAAGACCAATTATTCCTTAACAGTAGTGCATTGATACGTTAAACATGCCACTAAAACAATGTTAAAGGAAAAGGAAAATACAAGACAAAGATGTCATTAAAAAATAGTGATCCAGATGTGAAGCCCTTGTGACCAAATTCTGCCACTAGAAATCCAAGCTGAAATTAAAACTTAAAATACAATTAAGGGTAAAGAATATGAGATGTAAATTGTGAGAATCAATACAAATTTACAATAACCAAAAACAGCCTATGATAATAATAAATGCAGACAACTTAGGACAACCAAAGATTCAGCACATGCATACAGGCCAGTTGAAAATACTTATCAACGAAGAAACCCTACTTGGACAACAAGTCAATAAGAACTATAAATCCCAGCATCTCACTAAACAGACGTACAAAAGACACCAGTGGTAGCTTTAATCAATTTATTTCCTTGACAACAAGGATTCTGCTAAAACTTGATGCATTCTCCATAAAATACATAATTTGCCTGCTAATGGGTAACAAGCTTCACCAGCACTGGAAACTACTGGAGCATAAGTGCCTCAACGTGCTAGCTCATGATTATAAAGGAGACTTGTACATCTCGTTGCCAACACGGAGAACACTCTAAAAGTCCAGGGACAATGGGAACAAATTCTTAATGTAATTAAGGTATACAAATTCATGAGTCATAAACAAAGAAGCTTATAAAATTTAGTAAAATGTGTACCAACATCTACATGCATCCTCAAAGCTAATTTAGTCATCACGGCGGAAACTACTAAAATTGTGAGATTTTCATCAGAGTCAACTGATACATGAAATAACACAACAGTAACGGAATCATCTAAAAACTATAGTTTTGAGTGATATTTATCGCGTTTGCCAAAAAATGTCAGCTATAAATTCTAACCAAGAAATTTGACAAGATCATACAATCCTTCTCTCCGTACTTTGAAATGCCATGTCACTGTCAACCGTGACCATAATGACCCACTGCAGGATTACTTGTACTAGCTTGGAAGCTTGGGGGAATTAACATACAAAAAAGAAAAAAGACAAGAAATTAATCTAGAAAAGAGAAAGCCAATAAATAACCCATGAAATTCTCATCTTAAAGGATCGGAAAAATCAAAGAATGACCATGACATCAAAATCATGGGCCAATCCCAGAAATCCTCCCCATTAACACCCACATGCAGTTAAAACAGAAACAAAAGAGGACCGAAGATATGTCGAAGACAGATATATGAAGGGTAGTTATTACTGTTGGCCCTCATCGAAGGCAGGTGGAGGAGCATCCTCGCTGTTGTAGTGAGCAACGAGGGTGTCGAAGCAGAAAGCAGCCATCTCCTTGTTTGCCGACACCATTTTCACCGCTTAATTTGTTTTTCCTTTTTTTCGTTTTCGATGAGGGAATGAATAATTTTGCAGTTCTTAGGAAGAACCATCAAAGTTCCATGAGATTCAAATTCTTAATCTTCGATTACCCTTCTTTTTGTTCTGAAATTGTTCAGGCTAAGGCAGAGAGAAAAGCGGCCTGGTGAAAGGAAATGGTAACCCCTGGCCAGGAAGTAGAAAGAAGAAGAGAGAGAATGGGAGAGTACAGAGCCAGTCGGTTCTGCTTGTAGGTGAAGGAACATCTAGGAATTGCAATTATCTCGCTTTGGACCCAAAATTCGACCCAAATTCTCATGTATTCCCTAAACCAAAATGTTCCTTCCCATTCTAATTATAAATTACCTCCCATCTTTTTAACCCTAAATAGAGAAAAACTTTAAAGCTTTTTAATTTTTTAACAAAAATACAGTTATTATATATGGCTATTTGAGTGGATTAAATTGAAGCATTGTCGTGTTTATATATGACTATTTGAATTCGAGCATTTTTGGGCTCAATTTAGGATAGTTTTTTCTTGCGCGTTTTCGTATTCATATTAAGCCCTCGTATTTAAATAGATAGAACCCCTTTTATTAGAATAATGTTACCCCATTGTTAGGTTCAATTTGGGTTCAATGTTAACCCAAAGTGTTAAAACATAGTAATATTGTCTTATTTTAAAAATATTAGCAGCTAAAAGATTTTTTTTTTCTACAATCAAAATTAGTTTTTATAATGAGGTGGGCAATACTATTATGTATTGAAACTTTCAGAATGAGATTAAACTCTAAAAGCTATAAGAGCAATTGCACCTTAACTCAATAATATGCTAATACTGTCATTAATCATAAGTATTGATTTATCTTTGATGAAAATCCCTTAACATATGTAACTAGCAAGAATACTTTGAGAAAAATTATAACTTTAGGAGATAAAATGGATTATTCTCTTATATTAAAGATTAAAATAAACTCTTTGTCTAAGTCTTATATTTAAGAAAAAAGTGACTAATAAGAAGTAACTAATGTTTAAAGAAGAGATAACAAAAATGACTTATTTTAATAAATTGAGAAAAGGAGTTTTAAAAAATAAATAGCTTTTTGTGATAAGCTATAAGCCTCCCCAAACAGACATTTTGCTCACTTAAGCTTATTTTTTTAAGTGCCGCTATGCTATTGTCTTCTTAATTTGTAAATCCCACATACTTTGCTCTAGCAGTAACATTTTAACAGAGATAGAAGAATTAGAAGAGAAACAAACCTCAAAAGGTCAAACATTATAGCTACACCGGACCAACGACGATACCCCATCCAAGCTTAATTCGTCCATGCAAATGGAACTGATGACAAAGTTGATGAGATTCTCAAGACGCCATAGCGAGGATCTCTAAGTTTTGAAGGTAGAAGAGAAAGTAAGGTTGAGGGAGAGGAGAGGAAAGAAAGTGAGGAAGGGAGACAAGAGTCGCAATAGGATTAGAAGGAGTCAAAGAAAGAAATGCAATATAATTGTTGACGACTAGGTTAATGTCGTGGATATGAGCGAAGAGGTTGTCGGAGAAGCCATGGCCTTGGTGATAAATGGCACAAGTGGCAAATTCAGCCTTGCTTGGTGAAGTGAATGGCATTGTTGCGTTGAAGATGGAGATGAGAAGAGAGGTGGAGTTGTGAAGGCTTGGGGCCTACTGTAGGGTAAAAAGACGGATGTTTGCTAAGTTAAAGTCAGTGTTATTTTTGCCTCCTCCTCTTAAAGACTTTGGGTATATTTTTACAAAATATTTTATAGTGTTACGTGACATTGTCCAAACTTTATTGTTAAATTCGCTCCATTGCCTTTTAAATTAAGGGTAAAGGTGTGGATTTAACAGATAACTATTTTCTTAAGGGCCCACAGCACAAATAAATATTTTAAGGTGTAAAAATAGATATGAAGAAATTTTTTCGGAGTAAAATTGACAATGCTGTTAATTGTTGTTATTTTTTCTGACATGTAGGTCCCACTGCCATTATTTTTTATTAAGATAAAATTAAGTTTTATTAATAAAAAGACAAATATCAACATTTACAAGACAAAATATTTGAATGTCTAAAATTTTTTAACTTCTTAGATTCTTGTAAATCCCTTTAGTTATAATGTAAATGCCTATATTTATCTTATAAATGCTCTCTAGTCCCCTAAAAAAATAGTTTGTTATTAAATTTTTACCTTAACCTTCTAAAGTATATTAAAATAATCGGTATCAGGACCCACATGTTAGGAAAAATAACAGCAATTAAGGGTATGTCAATTTTGCTTCGAAAAAAATTCTTTATGCCTATTTTTACACCTCAAAATAGTTATTTGTGTTAAACACCCCTGATGAAATTGTTATTTGTCAAATTTACACCTTCACTCTTAAATTAATAAATTCACACATCGATTAGTATATAGCCAAAGTAACTGTCTGAATGCCTTGCTCACCCCATTTATGAGTCGGGCATGCTCATCCCCCAATTTTGGGGTGAGTGAATTTTTAATATATATTTTTATTTATTTGATTAAATAGCATATTGCACCCTGAAATATTTTTGACACGTGGTATCTTAAATTAATTAATTTATAGTATACTCAACTCTAGAAATATTGCATTACTACTCATTATCCTAAAATATTTTTCTAGTTACACCCAATATTTTAAAATGTTTTTTTTAGTTGCACTCAATAATCAAACAAATAAAAAAATTGATGATTTTTTTAAAAAAACCTTTCATCTTGGGATGGGCAATCCCACTCATCTTTTGAATGAAAAGAGAATGTGTATTCCCTATATAGGCCGTTTGTTTCAAATATTTAAGAGAAACTGGAGGACTAAATTGAAATTGAAATAAAAGCCAAAGAAGAAAATACAGTTTTTGCTTTAGGAATTGAAAATTTAGATTGATTTACCATATGGTCCCTTCAGCTTTGACCATTTGAGGGAGGTAGGTGGTCGCTCGCTTTATTCTCTGTTTATTCTAATAATGGAATTTTGCTTTGCGGATGTGGGACAGTGCCGCATCACTGGCGTGTGCTATGTGCTTTCTATTTCTTTATTTACTCCATTCGTTGTTATTTATTAAATTCGGTTAACTTTTTTATAAAATTTTAAATTTTTTTTAAGAAAGTTAATTATATTATTTTAAGATATTAAAATTTATCATTTTTCTTTAAATTATGTTGTTTAACTTATGAATTATTATATAATGTAATAAAACACAATATATAGTATTATTACGTAATATAATTAATTTTCTTAATTTTTTTAAAAAATTAATAGGACCTTATAAATAGAAATAGAGGGATTATTATTTATTTCTGTCTTAAAAACATCTCTGGGATGAACCCTCCTCCTTTTTATAGCTCAATCAGTCAATCGGCATTCACACCTATCAAAAGACATGTTAAAAATAAAAAAAATAAAACATCAAAGGTGATTAAATTAAATTTAATCCTTAAAGAGTTAGAGAAGGTTATATGCAGCTTGTACCATATTCATGGGGTTTGGCAGGTTTTAACCTTTGTAATATGTAGTTAATATTATGATTACTATTATATATAAAAATATTAGGGAAAATTGTATTTTGGTCACAACCAACAGAATATACCACAAAATGGTCTCATGAAATCGCGTAATTGCAAAAAGTGATATTAATTCCTTAAGAAAAAATTATTTTCTCTCTCCCCTATGACTGATGTGTCAGTCTATCTCCCTCTCCCCCATTGACAATTTAAGGTGTTTCTATTGACAGGTCAGAGTGTTTCCATTGACAACTATACTTCACAATTATAACATTGATTTGTCAATGGTAGCACACTGAGTTGTTAATAGGGCACATGAAGTTGTCAATGGGAGGAGAGAGAGTGAGCTATAGTTGTCAATGGTAGCACATTGAGTTGTCAATGGAAACACGCTGGTTGTCAATGGAAACACTCTAAGTTGTAAATGGGGAGAGGGGGAGAGAGTAAGAGTGGGAGCGGGAGACTGATTGACTGATGTGTCAGTCAGACCCTCTCCCCCAGTGACAACTTAAAGTGTTTCCATTGACAACTTAGTGTGTTTGTCAGTCAGTCTCCCGCTCTCCCTCTCCCTCTCTCTCTCCTCCATTGACAACTTATGGTGTTTTCATTGATAACTCAGCGTGTTTCCATTGATAACTTAATGTGCTACCATTGACAACTATAGCTCACTACCTCCCATTGATAACTTCATGTGTCATATTGACAACTTAGGGTGTTTCTATTAACAACTTAGAGTGCTATCATTAACAATTTAATGTTATAGTTGTGAGATATAGTTGTCAATGGAAACATGATGAGATGTCAATGGAAACAACTTAAGTTGTCAATGGGGAGAGGGAGGGAGGGGGACGCGTCAGTCAGAGGGGAGATAGAAAAAAAATCAGTTTTTATTAAGGAATTAATACCTTGCAATTACGCGATTTCACTAGTCTGTTATGTGGTATATTCTATTGGTCGGGACCAAAACGCAATTATTTTTCTTATCGCTCACTGCCTCATTAATCAGTTTGTTGTTAAAAGAAACTACTCTTGTTTTTCTTTAGAAACCTTGCCAGAGGTTGATGAATTTGAAGCTGCCAATATTTTTCCCTTAGTGGTTGTTTGGAATAACTTATTTGAGGGTAATAAGATCTTATTTGCGGAGTACAAGTAAGTATGTGAAAAAGATCTTTCTCATATTCTGTGCATAAGATCTTATTTGACCAAAATAAATTAAAACAAACAAGCCCTTACTAGTTTACTATTATAAAACTATTTCTGTAAAAGTTTGACACAACAGAAGCATTATCAATCAATACTACTATATCTTAATACAAATCCTGATATTAAAAGTACTAATAAAGAAGGTATAAAAATCTATGATAATATAAAAATTGTTTTATTTTCATCTGACTCCTGATTTAACCCCAAAGGACATTTTTCAAAGCAAGTATTAGTTATATCTAAAAATTAATATTATAACTTACAATTAAGGAAATGAAGTACAACATGGCAAGTTTAGTTTCCGTACGATAAAAATTACGCAAGTTGAACTCAGAAAACCGTTTTTTTTTCCCCAAAGGAAACTTGAATTCATCACGTCCGAACCTATGGGATTACCTTGTCGCTTTAAATCAGCCGAGCACTACAATAATAATTAATAAGAAAGTCTTATATCACTAAATAGGGTCAGCACACGACATCATTTTACTATATCAACAACCAGAAATTAAATAGATTGTTAACAAAAAAGATTTAGCTTAATCTTTGTTGAGTATTATCTTCCATCTTCCTCTTCCCCTAAAATACTTCAATAATCAGTGGTCGGTGTTATTCACCATGACTTGAAAATTTTTTTATGCTTGCATATTTATCCCAATACAGAATTCTAAACCTGAGATATACAAGGTAAATAAGTAATGACTACATCTGATACTAGCCTTACGGACAGTGTAGAAGTTACCGACTACCGTCATAATTCGATATTTAATTGAATTTTACCAAAAGACAGTAAAATACAATATTAAAATCATGCAAACAAAATACTACAACGGGCAAGTTGCGGCGCATAAAATGATGTGAAGAAGTACACAAGAACATATGTTTTCAATCAGATTCATGTCTTCTTCTGTCCTTGTCTTTCCTGTGTTTTTTCCTGTCATCTGAATCACGAGAATGCCTCTTCTCACGCCTTTCCCGTCTCTCTTCCTTCTCTTGCTTCTTCTCCTCACGACGCCTCCTCTTTCTTCTACTCTTTTCATCTTCTGATTCGTCTTCTTCAGCCTTCCTCTCTGTTTGAACAGCAATTGGTGGTTCTTCCACTTTAGTTGGATTATCCGTGATCGTGGGCGTAGAAGAACTAGATTCATTCCAAGGGCGGGGTGCTCTGTAGGAATATATTGGGGAAAATTATTCAAATAAGGTAATTAGATTGTTTGCAGAAGATATAATTTACATGAAATTTTAAGTTGACTGAATCTACCGAGAAACAAGTCATATACACAATAGTCAACGATAAATGATATTTTAAGTACATTCCTTCCACAGCCAAGTGATGAAAAGAGCCAATAGCACTCAAGTGTGTCTTTAAAACCCCACCACCTCTAACACCCCACCCCATCAAGTTTACATTCTGCTCATTGTACTGAGAATTTATTCTCCATAAATCTAAATATATAATTAGCACATATGTAACCTACTATTCGCTAAACAAAAGGTGCAAGGTTAATGGTGGAAAAGATATTCTAGCCCCAACAGCCATCAATCCAGGTTGCATATGTTATATGCTCCACCTTCCCTACTACAACCTTGTTTTTTTTTCCCGTTTTTTTTTTGTTTTTTGGTTTTTTTTTTGTTGGGGGGGTGGGGACGGCAGGCTGCATTATACTTTTGTGAAAAACCTCTACATTCATATGTTCATACCTCAAACGCCTTAAGCATATCATTACACATGCCAATGAAGAACTGGAATTCACACATTTTTAATCCTATCATTCATTACCAAAAGATCCGCAACAAGATCACCAAAAGTAGAAGAAAATAATGGAGTATTTCTTTGCATGCGCAATTTATTTACCTTGAGAAACCAAGGCCATCAACCCTTACTGCCTCTGCATGGCCCGCACCTGCATCCTCAGCTGTAGACCCACGCTTCACCAGTTCTGAGTATTCATGTTTATCAAGCTTGTTACCTTGAGGACGACTTGCACGCTTAGGAGCTAAGCCAAGGGCCTCCCTCATTGCCTGCTCCTCCTCTTCCTTAATTCTTTTGATTTCTTCCTTTGCAGCATCCATCTCCGCATTCAGGGACTTCTTATCCCTCGCATACCAGAATAGATCTTTGCCTGAAAATAAATAAATAAAAATTAAAAACACCAATTCAAAAGGTGATAACTTCGATCAGAAAGCCCCCTCTTTTCATTCAGGGGATGCGGTGACAGATAAATTAGGCTGATTTCGTTTCTAATATGTTGTTTTTTGCATCAATGATAGATATCTTTCATAGGAAAAAAGATACAACTATCAACATATGTAGTGGAATGTTGTAGGCATCCAACCATGGAAACTTCAACGGTCAAATCAATAGTGAAAAGGTAAATTCATTTCAAAGTTGCAATCTTATTGTTCATTGCTGTCCAAGAAACAACCAACTTGATAAATGCTCTTTATTAAATTCACTTATTATCCATCAGCATTACAGTACCTTGTGAGAAAATGGCAAAAACCTTTGAAAGAGCTTTAAATTTGTCAATAAACTTCTCAAGAAGAATAGTTTCCGCACTACTACTAATAAAGTACGATAGTGAAAAAGAGCATTTAAAGAAAAGTGGGGGGAAAACCCGAGTCCAATCTTCCCTTCCCAAAGTAGAATAACAGAAAAGAGTCCATAGGGTGAAATATCAGCAGAAAGGTCTAATTTACAATATCCCTATTCATAAGATCCCTCTTTCTGCAAGAGTCCCTCAATGGCCAAAAGGCTCAATGAGGGAGAATATACACAGTGGAAATAGAAGACCATGCATATAGATATGTATATTGATAGACATAATACTTCGTGAAATTGAAAAATTGAGAGAATAATCAATTTACCTTTCTGCCATCTGCCGACAGGGGCCTTGATACTGTGACCAAGATAGTTCTCCCTATGTTTATCAACTTTAACATCATCCCAACTGAACTCTGCACATCACAAGGAAAGCATATAAAATCAATAAATTGATCCAGATTGGAACTTATAAGGTTGGTTATCAAAGACAATTTCTGATAAAGTACCATGTGCCTGTGCTTCATTAGTGACAACCAGGGAAGGAAAGACAACATTTCATGTTAGCATTGTGATTATTTATTTTACTATTGCTATTTGTTTTACTATTATTATTTGATGTTATTATACATAGAGAATGTATTTGAGAAGCTTAGGCTTATGCATCTGATTTGTACTATAAAGATCCTCCTTAGTATAAGATTTGGAAGAGCAAGATTCTAGGCTTGCTCAATGATATGATATCATTAATAATTCCCTAAATCCCTAATTCCTCTTTTAATTTCCCTTGTCTAGCCCTAATTAGGATTAGTATGTTAATTGAGCCATTAGCATGATATTGGGCAGGGTTATTTTAAGCCCCTTAGCAGTACTAATCTTTGTTATTAGAAGTAATAGCTTATTGATACACAGACATATTGTCATTCCCGGATAGTTCATTAGTTTTTGTTTTCAGTTTCACAATTACAGAAAAGCATCAATAAAGATTACCGAAGTTCCTCTGTCTCTCTCTCTTTGTTCTTCTTCTTCTACTCTTTTCTAATTCTTCTACCAATATCATAACAAGTGGCATCAAGAGCCATCGATTCTCAGCAAGCTTAGTCTACAGTAATTCAGCATGACTTCCAAAACAAGGACTCGAGAAGTGGAAGAAAGGTTCCAGGCAATATAGGGAACTCTAGCTTCCTACGGCCAGATGCCTCGTGTTGTTACTCACCTTCAAGAACATAACAATGAACTGCAAGAACGCATTGAAGGTATCTCAACTCAGTTTCAAAGTCTTGCCGTGTCAGTTGAAGCGATTTGCGGTGCCATTACAAACCTCACCATTCATCAAGAAAGACTAAGAAATGGTCACCACGAGATTATTCGACACCAACCCAATGAGAATGGACGACAAAGGACTTTCCAATATACCAAGATGAACTTCCAGAAATTCTTGAAGAGTGACGTGACTTCATGGATTCTTCGTTGCGAGAGATTTTTTGAACTCGATGGAACTCCTACAAACGCTAGAGTCAAAATAGCCAGCATTCATCTTGACGAAGATGCTTGGCAGTGGCATACAACAAGATTGAAGAGATGGGGAGAGCATATTCTGACATGGGAGGAATATTCCGATGAACTAAAAGAGACCTTCGGCCCACTCTGAGTCACCGATGGGTGATCTCCTTTGATGGCGTCAGTGGGGGTCGCTCCAAGAATTCAATTCGAGATTCGATACATGCTCGGCCAAGGTCGAATTGAATGAAGATCTTTTAATATCTTTCGTTGATCAATGAGGAAATCTCAGGGCTCGTGTGTATGTTTCAACCTTAGACGTTGCGTGATGCCAAAATGTTAGCAAGAATGCAGGAGATAACTAATGGGCGATTAAAAGAGAAGAAAAACTTCAAGAAATTCAGTGACCCGAGCCCTGTGAACCTCTCGCTGCCACCTGCATCGAAAACCACTATGACTTCATCACTGTCATCTTTTGGTACAGACAGCACAACGGGTAATTACAAGTATGCCCTCATTAGTGGTGGGTCCCAGCAAAATTCAAAGTTTCTACTTGTTAACTCCCGAAATAGCTCTAATACGCAGAAAGTGGGAAATAGAGTCTTCAAAACTCTATCTGCAGAAGAAGAAGCTGATCATCGTGCAAAAAACCTGTGTTTTTATTGTCATGAAAAATTTAGTAGGGATCATAAATGTCCCCAGAGGCAGAAAACTCAGTTACATTTCATTGAATGGGAAGCTCCTATTGCACATTCCCCTGCCATTGAAACAGAGATTATCAAAACAGAGCAAATACTTGAAGGGGATGAGTCAATTCCCTTACTTTCTCTTCATGCTATCAATGGAGATGAGTCAAATAATGCTACGCGAATTTCAGGCTCAGTGGGTAGAAAAAATGTGCAAATTCTGATAGATAATGGGAGTACATCAGATTTTCTTGACT
>JBAGKO010000010.1:34742302-34754258 GCA_037177275.1 Acacia concinna
AGTTCTTCCATATTTTAAACTCTTCATATAACAAAATATGATTTCCTGCACGATTCCGAGTGATTTTCCCTTTTGAAGCTACCTCTTCAAATCATTTGCATTGAAACTAACTATTCTTAATGAAAACTCTCTTAATATATGCAATCATTGTGGGGACAAAATGAATTAAAATCTTATATATTTAGAACTAAATACAACTCTCGACTAACTAGTTCTTATATTAAGGACACGAGATAATAGTATATTATAAAATATTGACCTGAATATGACTTCCACCTTACTTAACACGTTAGCTAGAATAACCTCAGCAAAATCACAAAGGAAAAGTTATCTAATCTAATTCCTCTGTAGAATGCTATACACGTGTCCTGTGATTGTAATCTCTGATAGCCAATTGATAATATAATGCATATTATATTGTATTGAATGATTCAAGCAATGGAATGATGATATATACACATCATGCAATTTATATTTTCTGTTTAATCCTCGATGGATATTATCCATAAAAAGATAGAAAAAATGCATAGAGCTCAGGAATTTTCTCATGAGAGAATGAGTTTGATCTCAAAAAAAAAAAAAAAGGTTGCTTTGTGTAGGTATTATACTTTCTTTTTAAAATTAATTACATTACCCTTTGAGAAGAAGACAAGAAAATACTACTTAAATTTTAAAATATCAAATTAATCTTGTTGCATATAAAAGTATAGGTTTTAACTATAAACTTATAGCAATTAACAACTCATCTTAGTAAGAAATAATTTATTTGAGATTTTCAAGTTAAAATGTTATTTTCTTATCTTTTTTCCTAATAATTTTCTGTTTGTGATTTAATAGAATGATTTAAAAAGCTGGAAAAATGATTTATCAACAGAACAGATGAATTATAGTATCCAAATTCTTTCTCTTGACATTTTCCTTTTATCTCACTCCGATTTTTCTTCTCATATTTTGTTCTATTGTCAGATAAAACTAACAAACAATATCAGCGATAAATAGAACAGTACTACGCATGACTTTCTACAATACAAGACTACCACTAGTGCCAAATATAAGTCATAATTACCAACATCATATAATTAAAAAAATGTTTAAAGTTAATTTTTCATTCCAAATTGATTTTTTAAAGTTGTAAGCATTGATAATTAGTATTTCTTTTTTTTTTTCTCTTGTTGATTTTTAATATGAGCATTTAGCATGAGATCATTTGTGAAAAATAAGAACTTAATGATGAGGCAATTAAGTGTAAAATGAAACCATTTTATCTTCAAAACTTGTAAATTTTTTCCCTAAAACATTATTTGAATCAATTCCAATACAAATGGTTAAAAGGTTATTGTAGAAAAAATATTTTTTTTATAAACCGGAAAAAACAACATATTTTTTAATAAATAAATAATTTATGTAATACTCTTAAGTTCTATAAATGACTTCTTCTTTTTTTTTTAATAGCAAAGGGGTAGAATAAATCTAATGTTCTTCAGGTTATTCAAAGTTGGCGTCTAGCAAAGAAGGAACAAACTTCCTTCCCTGAATTTTCATGACGACTTATGTCAACATCAAGCTTTTATTTGTCTGTCTTTCTATTGGACTATTGGCAACCCACAAATATAATAATAATTGGAGAAATTGTTGTGTGCACTAGAGCATGGAGTTTTCATTCCATGCTCATCACACTAATTTCTCATCAATGTGATGAGATATCAACCGTTTAAATCAAATCTGAATGATCCAGATTTAAAATTTTTAATTTATCATTTTTTAAATGATAAATTCATTTTTATGAAAAAGTGATAGTTATAAGATTTTTTTTTTAATTTTCAATTTTGCATGTAATAAAATTAAAATTTATTTAAAATGTATTAATTTAATTAGACACAATCTGGGCTGTTGAAAATAAATCTAAGGGTGATGATGGATGGTGAGCACATTTTTGCTCATCACTTTGATGAACATAAAATGTGCTAAGTGATGAACATAAAATATGCTCCTAGGAGCATTGGCTCATCTATGCACTGCCAAATAAAAATATGTTCAGTCAATGATTATATGACTATATGCCAGCTGGTGTGGCATCATTTTAATTTATAACAGGGTTAGGGTGTAAAAATGATAATAAATTATTTTTTTAGGGACGTTCAGTATAATTATTTATTTTGAAGTGTAAAATTGATAATGAACTATTTTTTTCAGAGTAAAAATACCACACATTTAACTCCTACTAACTGCTGTTAACTTTTTCTAAAATGTGGGTCCAATTGATAAATATTTTAATACATTTTTAAAAGATTAAAGTACAAAAATGACAACGAACTATTTTTCTAGGCGCAAATTTAACAAAGAAAACTATTTTTATAGGGGCATCCAACAAAATTATTTTTCTTAAGAGTATTTGCAAGGTAAATATAGGCATTTACATAAGAGCATTTATATTAACGTCCTTACTTTATTCTTTGCATAAGAGCAAGAAAAATATGGATGTTTAAATTCACATTATAATTAAAGGGCTTAAAAGAATATAAGAAGTTAGAACATTTTGACATTTATATATTTATCTTGTAAATGCTCATATTTGTCTTTTTATTGACAAAATTTAATTATTTTAACCAAAAGGGTGTAATAAACAATATTTACAAAATAAATATTTAAATGTCTAAAATTGTTTAACTTCTTAAATTCATTTAAATCCCTTTAATTATAATGAAACGCCCATATTTGTTTTGTAAATGCTCTTAAAAAATATTTATGTTGGGCACCTTTAAGAAAATAGTTCGTTGTTATTTTTGTATCTTAATCTTTTAAAAATATATTAAAATAGTTGACAGTGGGACCCACATTTAAAAAAAAGTTAACAATAGTTAGTGGGAGTTAATGACGTTATCATTCTTACTCTGAAAAAAAATAGTTCGTTTTTATTTTTACACCTTAAAATAAATAATTGTGTTGGACATCTATAAAGAAATAGTTCCGCTCCTTAACCTTTTATAACATCATATTAATTTTTATTGTTGAAATAATCTTAAAATACTTGTCGCCTTTCTTTATTTTATTTTTAACTTTTCTCTCTCATCATTTATTTCTCACTCTCCCCCATTTTTTATGTGTTCAGCTTCTTTTCTATATTGGACCCATTCCTCTCCACTTAATTGACAACAATTAGATTGTGCTTTAATGGTTGAGATTTAATACTAGGTGATAAATTTATAATTGTAGATTTTACCTAGTATTAAATTCCAATTATTAAAACACAATTAAATGATTGTGAATTAAGTGGAGAGAAAATGGAGCTGATTCGCTGTCCTTCACTGCCATTAAAACGTGGCCGTTTTTATGCTATTTCCCTTTAATCAATTCGATGAGAGCGGGCGAGTTTGGGGGAACTAAAGTTAAGGAAGAAAACACTTGGAAAGCATTATTATTTTAAGGTTACTTTTAATAATGGTTATATAATGCGAATTATATAAATAATTCTTTAAATTAAAAATATATATTCTCTTAGAATATTTAAGAAAAATATGACATTAAAAATTAGAAAAATTTTAGATAAATACCTTTTGAATTTCTAAAATTCAGAAAAGGCTGTTATCATTTTAAAAAGATAATAAGATATTATGTACTAAATTGAGTTTTATAAATATTGACATATTTATCAAAATACTATTTAATTGTTTAAAATTTAAAAAAAGAAAAAAAGTTAAAACGTGTGCGTGCGTGGGTGCTTATATATTTTCAACGAAAATTTTCTCCCGTTTCCTCAAGATGTCGACATGTTTATCACTTTCTCAAGTTTGACAAAACGCAAGACTTATTCTCAGTTTTGACTATTCTTACTTTTACAATTAATACGTGTGCGTGCGTGCTTATATACATATATATATATATATATGTATATGTAATCTATTCACAATAATGCACGCACAAAATAACAACTATCCGAAGCCCAAGTCTCCTTAGAAACAATCTTTGTTGTCTCTACTTTGTGAACAAAGATGAGCCCTGTACCTCATTTTCTTGTAATACCTTTCCCAGTTCTGGGACATGTGAATCCTCTGATGCAGTTCTCTCAGGTTTTGGCCAAACATGGCTGCAAGGTCACTTTTCTGAACACAGAGTTCAGTCAAAAGAGAATGACTGCAAGTTCTTCTGAGCGACACAACAATAATTATGAGAATCTGATCAACATCGTGACGCTGCCGGATGGTTTGAGCGATGAAGATGATAGAAGTAAGCCGATAGAGTTTCTGCAATCAATGAAGACCACCATGCCTGAGAAGCTTCCAAAGCTCATCGAAGAGGTAAATAATAATAATGAAGAAAGTAAGATTTCATGCATAGTGGTTAGTATGAATATGGGATGGGCTTTAGAAGTTGGTCACAAACTGGGAATCAAAGCAGCTGTCATGTTTCCTTGTTCTGCTACTTCTATGGCCTCCATTTACTGCGTTGAAAGGATGATTCTTGAAGGGATTATCGACTCTGAAACTGGTAAGACTTGTCTTTTGAATTAATCTGTTTATTGCTCAATTTATCTACGTTTATCTTACTTACATAAAACTTCAATATGGAAATATGTGCACCTCAATTCTTGAATATAAGAGCTAGTTTGGGTTGATTTTGATCTAAATGTAATACTGCTCCTATTAAACAAATTTAGATAGTTGCAAAGTATGTATTTGTTACACATGGATATTTTAAGTGAAAAAGGTGATATTCATTACAATTAACTAATTTTCCTAACTCCTTTAATTTACCCAAATTAGTAAAATAACTCTTATAGTAATAACTAGAAAGGACTATTATAGACTTCAGATATTTAACTATGATTTGTAGCTAAACTTTTGTTTAGAACAGTGGTGCTTTGGTTTATTTCTGGCTAGCTAGTAACAAATTTAACATCATATACTCCTCCCTCTAGTCTTACATGTAAAACCTAATATAGGAGTTTGTTTCTATCATAAAATCTACTCGATCCATTTTGTCTCAATTTTTTTATTTTTTATTTTTCCTAAATTCTCTCTTGCACACGTTATTGGATATTTTCACTAGGAGAATAGTTTCCAATGCAATTCAATTATTAAACTCTTATATTTATGAACGAAAGGACTAATAAGGATGGATACAATTGCAACTTATTTAATACAAGACCTACTTCGTAGTTCAATTTTTTTTTTCATTAAAATGGATTTTGAATTAAGGGCAGGAGGTAGCACGGTGGTGATATTTTTCCTAGGATTAACGTTTGGCAATATGCATGCGTAGGACTGCCAACCAAAAACCAAGAAATTCAGCTTTCCCCAGACATGCCTATGATGGACCCAACACACCTACCATGGACAACCTTAGGTAAGTCCTTCTTCGCTCACATGTTACAAGAGGTACAAACCTTGAAAAGTTTTGGACAATGGTGGCTTTGCAACACAACCTGCGAATTTGAACCTGGTGCACTTTCAATATCACCAAAGTTCCTACCAATTGGTCCGCTCTTACCTGATGGCCAAAACACTTCAACTTCTTCATTCTGGCAAGAAGATCAAACCTGCCTCAACTGGTTGGACCAGCAGCCTCCTCGATCTGTTGTTTACGTTTCCTTTGGAAGTTTAGTAGTAATGGATCCGAACCAGTTCAGAGAACTCGCACTCGGACTTGATCTTTTACACAAGCCTTTTCTTTGGGTGGTACGACCCAGTAACACCAACAATCATAACAATAACTATGTGTTCCCAGAAGGGTTCAAAGGTGACAACGGTAAAATTGTCAATTGGGCTCCACAGAGGAAGGTTCTGAACCACCCTTCTGTGGGTTGTTTCGTTAGCCATTGTGGTTGGAACTCTACTATAGATGGCGTGTACGGTGGTGTCCCATTCTTGTGTTGGCCATTTTTGGGTGATCAGTTTCAAGACAAGGCAAATATTTGTGATGTGTGGAAGATTGGTATGGGGTTTGATAAGGATGAAAATGGATTAATAACAAGGGAAGATATTAAGAAAAAGGTGGACAAGTTGCTTGGAGATCAAAAAATAAGTGGGAGTTCTTTAAAATGGAAAGAATTCGCCATGAATAATATTGCTGAAGGTGGTCAATCTTCAAAGAATCTCCAGAAGTTCATTAGCTGGGCCAACGAATGAGGACTTGTTCCGCTTTTATTGTTAAGGATTTCAGAATTGGGAAATGCTTGTTTTCTAATTATTTAGTTTAGTGAGTGTTTGAATTATCACTAAGAAGAATGTATTACAAAAAATTGAATCATGATGATTATGATTCTGAGAATATGTTAAATCATATGTTAAAAACTGTTGTTACTACTTTTATTGATATTTTCTTGATTGACATCTGGCTGGTTTGAATTTATTGAATCTTCTAAATTATTGGAAGTTCATTATCATCATATCCATTATCGCTTCATTTCCTTTCATTAAATCAAGAAAATCCTAAGATAAGCATACTAGATTAGTGTAGTCTAGATAGTAGAGTAGTCATTGAAGTTCAGAATGGGATGTTGGTGTGGTTTGGGATCGATCTTTGATTGTGGAACTTGTTGAACTTTGTGCTATCATTATTGAGGTTGCTGCCACAAAAAAAAAAAAACACTACTGTGAATCACTAATGTGGTGTGGCATGAATTGAATTATGTTGGGAGAGAGATGAGTTTTGGTTGTTGTGAAGAGTGTTGGTGTTATTGAGTCATTGAGTGCAATCTGTGCATCTGAACTATACTTGTTATTTCATCTACATTAATTGTTTGTTGCATTTATAAGTAATGCATTTTATTATTCAGTTTTCACTCAAGGTATGAAAAAGTATATAAATTATCGTGTGTTTGCTTAATATTTTCAGTTGAAATTGTCATTATTGTTGAAAGGTTGAAAATTTGGGCATAGAAGATGAATGTAAATTGTAACATTTTTGTTAATTAGACCTTTATTGATGTTTCCTAGTTTGACATTGATGATATTTTTGATGAATATCCCTTCATTCTAAATTATTCCCAGCTGAGTTTTGATGCTGAAAAAAAAAACAAAAAGTGATTTCAATTGGATATAAAAAAAGATTATGGCGAGTACCAGTTAGATTGAATTATGGCATTTTGGGAATGTAACTTGCTCTGGATTTATGATATTCGGTTGTGAAATCGTTGGAGAAAGGAGTTGAAGTATGGTTTTTTCTTCTCCTTATTATTTTCTTAGCAGTAATCATATAACATGCACGGATGGTAATAAAATGGTAATTTATTGAAGCCAGGTAGGAGCTAAATATTAGTATAGGCCTTTATGTGTTAGTCATTTGATACGGTGACTTGCTGGATTTGATTCACTTTTGTAGCTGGTGCTTCATGTAACTGAAATTTACCTTATCCATCTTTTGCATACCGTTGTTGTATTTATTTGACATTTGAGTGATTTTTTTCCCCAACTCTAAAACTGGATTGATTGCACTGCTATCGTTAATCCTTTTTTCCGCTTTGTTCCTATACTGTTTGCTTATAATTAACAAGATTATTGGTCTTTGACTTATCTATAGGATTACTATTGCGTTCCTAAGTAATGTTTCTTTCTTCAGTTTTACTGTTTTGAGAGTGAGAATTGCTTACTATTGAGCTTCCTTTGTTCTCTAAAAATTTGAGTACTATGTGCACCCTAGCCCGGGAGGAGAGAGGAGAGGATAAATATTTTTAGAAGCCATCGACCAATGGTTCTTTTACTGTAAAATTTGCCTATAATTTTCTTTTTGCATGTACCAACTGACAGGAAGATAACGTGTGGAAGATACTATGGAAGTGGAGAGTACAAGAAAAGATTAAGTCTTTTATTTGGCTAGTCACACATGAAAGAGTGCACAAAGCGGACTAAGAAATAAGTGTGGATTATCTAACAGAGCCATATGTTCCTTTAGATGCAGCGAAGAGGAAACCCTAATGCACGTCATCAAAGATTGCACCGATGCTACAAGAAGATGGAGCTCAGTTGTCTCTCCAGATAGATGGAACTATTTTACCACAATGGAAGGAGCAGATTGGGTTAGATGGAACCTAACTTAGGAAATAGGACAAGCACACACCAAGAAAGTTCCTTGGTCTATCCTATTTATATATATATATATATATATTGCCATATTTGGGTTTCACAATGTAACAGATCGTTTGGCTCAAATAGCCCATAAAGAAATAAGGATGCACTAGACAATTTCTTTCGAGCTTGTTGGGACTAGGATTTATCAAGCAACCGGCCTTCCTACAAGGTTCACTCTCCTCCAATGAATGAAGGAATAGGTCTTGAGGAAGGTTAATTATGGCAAGCTGGAAGTGGATGGATTGGTGCTTCATGATGGAAGATGGAAGAAGTGGCTGTGGTGGAATTCTTTCGGAACAACAGAGGAAGTTGGATATGCAGTTTCAAGTGCAAACTGGTTAACACACTGCCGGCAATTGTGGAGGTACTCAACATTCTGAACGGATTGCACTTATGTTGGAACAGGGATTTCAAGATAGTCATCGTTTACTCAGATTGTATTGAGGGAATTAATCTAATATTGAGAGGTAGTAGAGAGGATCACCCTTTTGCTAAGATTACCTAAGAGACTAGATGTTTTATTAACAGAGACTGGTGTGTGAGCTTCTGTCATACACCCCACAAAGACTTAGCTAGTGTTGATTATCTAGCTAGATCTTCTCTCTTCTTTCCTATCTCTATCCCAATTAACAGAGATATTAATTAGTGGTATCTGAGCCCCACTTTCTTTGGTCACATGCTATCTATTTTATGCTTCTGACCAGAAAAAAGATCAAGAATGACAAAAGATGCTTCAAGATCTACAAAAGAAAGATTTCAGAACCTGGAGAAGAAAATTCAGACCTTAGATGCAACTCTCCGGGGGTTGTTGCAACGATTTAATTCCGGAATGGCACGCCAAGAAATTCAAGAAATTAAGGCTGCTGGATAGAATGGTATGAGACACTGCCATGAAAGATTTCAAGAAACCAAGAGTGAAGAAGACGGCCGGCCCAAGCGATCAAATTCTGTGGGGTCAACACGACCAGATTCGCATGCGACACAATGTAGCAATGATGCAAGGATGGCTTCGAATAAAATTTGGGTCCCGGCGCAGACGCTTTCATCAGACCTTCATAGGTAAAAAACGTGGGAAGATACGAATTTGGCATCTGTGACTAGGGGGTCCCAGCTTTCTTCCAATACAGGTTTGATAGACCCCCAAATCGCCTCTGTTCTGTCCAGTTCGGCTTCAGGAAAGATCGAAATTCTCTGCTCGAGTGGATGGGTCATCCAATTTTCTGTTCTTCCTGCTGCTGAATCCTCTTTCTTCAACGCCTTCTCTGCTTTGGATGCATAATCGAAGGACTTGGAGACATGAAGACTATGTGCGCCTCCCTAGAAAACTGGAATAATATGCGTCCGATGAGTAAAAATGAGTTTGAAAGGTCAAACTCTCAGCTGGCTTGCATTCACCTCACTATTCCTTCTAAAGAGTCATGACTGCTCTCCATATTTGCCATTTTACAGCTGTCTTGAAATTTCTCTGTGGGAGAAGAATGTTGAAGGGTTACAGCTGGGTGGCACTCTCCTTTAACAGCAAAAGCAACTTAATGGGACAATGGGTTTGCAAATTTTTGATACAACTATGGGCTTGGGAGATGGCAGCAAACAAAAGAGCCCAATAACTTTACGTTTGAGTCTTAAAAGGTCTGAATATATCAGTGACAGACTGCAGCAAAAATGGCACTCACCCTTTTAATATTCTCCTACAAGATGTTGGGTACAAATTTTGTTCAAATGAAAATTGATCCAAATGCTTTTGGGAGCGGCTGTTGGTCTATGCTTTTCATTGTCAATCCTCCAAAAAGTGAATTATACTTGTGTGTAGCAGCATTTAAGACAGATTTCTACACTTCACAATTATTTCCAGAATTCAATTCACTTCTCTTTCTTTGGCTAGAAGCAGTGTTTGTCAATCTTTAAAATTGGCTTTTGTTGACAATCATCCTTGAGGGAAAGTATGTCTTTGGGATGGGGTATTGATATATAGATGTAATAAAAATCAAATAGTTAGTTACAGGACTAGCCGTTAGCATTAGAGAATTAGCACCCCCTACCCACTGCCTTGTTATAAATAGGCAGCAGCGCATTGTAATAGATCAGATAGTTAGTATTCCGTTTCTCTTTGTCTCTCCATTTTTCTCTCTGCCTTCTTCTTCTTCAACTCCTCTATCTCTTGTTCTTTCCTCTTTTTCTCTCTTCTTTCCTATCTTTTTCTACATATCTCTGTCCCAATTAACAGAGATATATCAGTTTTTCTCTTTTACCTTGTTTTGTTCTGTTGTTTCAGAAGTGATCAAATGCTTACTGATAAGCATATTTAAGGAATCTGAGTTGCATTGTGTCCTTACTAATTAAACATGTTGTTGGCATCCTGCATTTGCACTAATTATTGATGAAAACTAATTGGACGGAGTAAACGTGGCTATATTTGGGACAGAGTTGATCAATTTAAAGTAGTTGTTGCTTATATCAATCATAAGAGCTTAATTTTGAATCCCCCTCAAGTTATGAAATTTTGTTCCAATTTGTTCAGCTTGTTCAATTATTCTGTTCTTGTTCTTGTTGTAATTGTGCTAAATTCAATTGATAGAGTTTGTTGAACTTGAATTCGCTATTGCCTACTGCTGATACTTACTGGATATTATTGGGATTTAATTGGAACCAATTTTTGAAGGTTCTAGGCAAGAAACTTAAAAGGATCATTTAGTGCATTGTGAATCGATCTGTGAATAAATGTGCTATTACCTACATTATGTTCGATTTTTCCCCCTTTTTGGAAAATTTTTTTTCGAGTGTTGATGGGGTGATCAATTAAATTTTCATTTTGGTTTTGTTAATTTCCTTGGTGCCTTCAGCTCAATTTTTCAATTATGTGAACCACTTTTATAGTGCAATTTCAGTTTTATAAAAAATTTTGATTTGGTTATTTGATTTGTTTTTGGACTGCTTCTTCTTTCTTTTTCTTTTTTTGGTTTAAAGCTTCTAGTATCTAACATCCTTTGGGTACTGACTAATTTGGAATTTATCCGGAACGGGTTGCCAAGGATTAAACCTAGGACTTAGAAGGCGGGGAGATGCCTTACCATTCCCTTTCTAACCAAACAGCTATTGGTCCCTTGACTTGGACTGCTTTTTTATTTTGTAAGAGTTTTGTTTATGTACATGCTCTCTCCAGTTCTAAGTATAAAACCCACTCTATAAATTACAAAGTGAATTTTATATTTAGGATTGGAGGGAGTACTTTCCTATTGGTTAGAAACCACTTTTGAGAGGAAATTTATATTCAATTTTATATTTCTTGATGTGTAAAAAAAGTCTGGTTCATTAAAAAACAACTGGAACAAGAAGCTGAATTTCGGTTATTGCATATAAGAATATTTTACTGATCTTTACACGTTTTTCACAAAGCTTCAGTTCTAGTTCATTTAGTGGCTTTCAAAATTTGTATTGACCATTTTGTCTTTACAGTTGAGTATGGCTCATTAATTCCCTTCTATTAGTGATTGTAAAATGTTCCAAGGAATTATTTGGATTTCCATAGTTTGATTACGTCTAATTACATTATGATTAACTTTTGTTGAAGTTATTATATTAGTGGAGTTTAAGGGTGTGTTTGGCTCAACGGAAGGGAGGGTAGGGGAGGGTTTGAGGAGGATTTTATTTTACTTTGTTTGAGTGAATAAAAATGGAGGGGAGGGGAGGGATTTTGATAAGGGAAAAAAAAAATAAAATCAACAACATAAGAATATAATCAATAGAAAATAAAATAGACACTAGTTAATTTAAAAGTTTTTGAAATGTAGTATATAAATGAGAATTAATATTTACCATGTAATAAAAAAATTTTACCAGCAACTTTCAAAATGTGTGTATTAATTTGTTTTTTTATTAAAAATATGTATAGA
>JBAGKO010000010.1:34754999-34766430 GCA_037177275.1 Acacia concinna
CAAACAGTCCAACTCCGAGAATAATTCGAACGTGTGGACATAAATGGATTTGTTCATATTTATTTTTTAATTTTGTATCATAGGTTTATAATTATCATAATTTTCTTGGCCAACTTGTATTCGAGTCTTATTTAACACAAAAACTAGCAGCTAGGTGTGTTTACTGAATTATCAATTAATGTTATAAAATTGCCAATGGCAAAAAAAACAAAAGGAACAAAACCGCTAATTTTTTTAAATCATTTGTAAGGAAGAAATAAACAAATTTTTCGCAACTGTATTAAAAATGGGCCCGACAGATTTTGGGATCACTCCGGTCAAGGGCACTTTGGTAATATAAGAAAGAAAAGGAAAACTCGCACCCTTTTTATTGTTGGGATAGAAGCAAGAAGGAAACACCATTCTCATCTTTTCCCCATTTCTGATCTATATATACCCACCTAGTGACCCAATTAATAAGAACAAGTCCAGAAAGATTTTAAGTTTTCTGGGCAAATAACTGTTACGCTCTGAGAGCGTTCTTACATGCTATCTGTGTGGAAGGAGAGGACTCGATCATATTTTTGTGCGTAATCTTTAAACTGTGTTATACCTCCTTTTATATGCCTCCTCTTCAAGTATATGTTTTGAAAATTTCTTTTTGAGACTTTGATATTAGCTATATGTAACTCCATATTTAATGAGTAGTTAATCGATAGAGCGCAAGCTTTTAACCACATGATCAATCCCCATAGACGTAAGACACCTTATATGAGTATCTAGATACCTCACATCTTGATGCTTTGTAAAACTACTGTTAGACGTATCTCTAGTTTACCACTATATATAACCTATAAGAAACGTAAGCTTTACATTTTACCCTTGCAAAATTATAAGAGATACAAAGAATCCAACACGTATAGGAAGTTCTCTAGGTAATAAAGGCCCTTTAGAAGGAAGCACTAGAGCCTTCCTCCCAATCTAGGATAACTTGCTGAAGCAATTGTTGTATATATAATTTCTCATCTATATAATCTAAAACGTACTGATAAATCGGTTCAATCAAATTTTTTAGTTCTTAATTCTATCAATCACTAAACAGCCCTGATAACAACAAAAACACATATATTATCCCAATTTTAAACATCCACCCTTGTTCTGGCATAAAGTATCATAAATTTTGCAATTATGTAAGGAGACAATTCATCCACATTTTCAGTTCTTATGTTTAAAGTTTTTTAAGATTAATATATAATCTAAAAGAAATGGAACATTTTTCCATATTAACTATAACACCTTGAAAAACATAAGACAACCAAAGAATCAGAGAGTGTAAGAAGTTCTCTAGGGGAGAATGATTATTTAGAGAGTATAAGAATCCAGTCTAACATATAGCTTGCTGTACCAGTGTTGTTATCGTGCCAATCTACTCTTGTTGTTAAAACATAAAGCATGTCTAATTTCTAAACTATAAATATAGTAGTAAGGAGTCAGTTCATTCACATTTTCAGTTCTTATTTTTTTTTATCAATCCCTTAACGTCTCTGATATCCACATAAGCAAACTTATTTTATAAATTAGAGATTGACACATGTGTTATACATCAATTTTTTAGTTCAATAAATTTTTCAAGATAATTGATACATGTTTAAGATTGGTGTAGGAAAGAAAAGAAAATGATGAATCAGTGGGATTTCGAGAAGGAGAAGCGATTTCACGCGGCTCTGTTGTGTTATCCAGAGGACTACCCCAACCGGTGGGAGAACATCGCGCACGTGGTCGGCTTCTCCAAGGAGATGGTTTTTCAACGATATCAAAACCTCCAAATTGAATTGGGTCGGCTTCAGCCACCACAATACATGAACTATTCCTCCAATAATCAACCACCTGCACGTAATAGGCGCCCTTTATGGAGTTTGGAAGAACATACGTGAGTAAACTTGATACTATATTGTTATTTTCCCCTTAATTATAATCATCATTACACACATACACACACATATGTGCATGTGTGTCATCTTTAACGCATGCAATGGCTCTTTTTCCATATCATTCAATTCCCATCCTCCTTCCTTAATCTTCACCCTTCATTTAGTCTACTACACGGCCAAAACCATCCCACCTACCTAAATTCATGGAAACTGATTTATTATATGATAAAATCATGAAAGAAAGTTTATTATAAAGGATCATGGAAATTGAATTATTATATAACATCATGTAAACTGGTTTTTTTATACATAAATTTTATAAAAAAAATCATTTCTATAATCTTTTATAATAAATTGGTTTCCATGATTTTAGTATATAATAAATCAATTACCGTGATTTTAGGTAAGTAAGATGGCTTTTGGCCACAGATTAGATGGAAGGTAAAGATTATGAAAAGAGGATGAGATTAGGATGATAAGAAAAAGGGAGGCGTCCGCGCTGTATCACTAAATAGGCTTATTTTCATTTTACTTTCAACAGATTATTCTTGCTAGGAGTGAAAAAATATGGCAAGGGTCATTGGAATAATATCTCTAGATACGCAGTGGTGACACGAGATGTGACTCAGGTGGCAAGCCATGCACAAAAATTTTATATTCGTCAGGAAGAAAGAGAAACAAGAAAACACAAAAGAAGAAGTGTCCATGATATCACTTTAGAAAACTCCGACCCAGAATATTTGGACCATCTTCTCTCTTCACATCCTCATTTAGTGCCTGACTCGTACCCAACATTGCAACAATATCATCAAGCAGCCTTACCCGTTGAGTATGATCATCAGTTGAATAAGTTTTCAACACATATGAATCAAGGTGGCCCAGATGTGTCTTCTTGTGTTCAATTGAAGCCAGATTATCAACCTCACTCACAAGTTAGGGATCAGACACTGCAGTGGAATCAAGGAGATCAATCTGAGTCACAATTTCCTTACCTCTCACAAGTCAGGCATCAAACACTGCAATGGAATGAACGAGATCAATCTAAGTCACAATTTCCTTACGTATCACCAACTCATCAATCTTCACAACAAAATTATTGGACCTGATCAATTCTTTGTTATTATATAGTATTTAACTTTCCCATGTTGGAAGCGACGATGCTTATCATCTTGCTACTTCTTTCTGATGTATTTTCATACATTTATTATTCAATTGAAACCATATTTTTTATTTAATATTTAATAGAGCAACTCGATCAATTGAAACCAAATTTTTTATTTTAACATTTTAGAATTAAATTAAATATAACTCGTAGAAATACAAATAAACACATACATATTCCTTAAGGAGATACACATGCACAAATAAGCATTGGTGATGCGTGAGAACGTGAATTATGAGTGACGCCGTTAATTTATTATATATATATATATATATATTGTGAGTAGGTTACCCCAAATATCTTTCTAAAAAGTAGTAATTTGCTTAAATATTAGTTAGATATTGCATATTCTAAAATTTAATTTTGTTAATTCTACTTCTAGTTTAAAATGACGTAAGAATTATTATTATTAGCCAGCACCAACACTAAACACCACTATAGAATTATCTGTATTTGACAATTGTTTTGGCTCGTATAACCACCATATATTTTAAAGTCGTATATATATATGGCGGTAAAAAAACCGTCATATATTTTTTTCTACATACGGTTTTTCAATAATATATAATACATCATGAGTAAAATGTAATAATAACTTCAAATAAGAAAGCATCAACTTCAAACAGTGATCAGCTCGAGCAACAAGAGTAGCAATAGATAGATTGAGAAAATAATGAGAACAAAGTTCTCAATTTTATTGATATAGCACAAAATCCAAAGCAGCATATAAAGCATCAACTTCAGATAATAAAGCAAAAATTCCAAAACTTTGGCAAGAAGACAAAAGTCACAATAGATCAAAATCAAAATTTCAATAATAAATGATAAGTTTTTCGTAATAAACTGCACTTAACGAAAGAAAGTTATCACTTTTATTTTGTCTATCGTCAAACTTGCACAGTTTCAAATAACATTATACTAGAAAGAGCATACCCAAAATCAACCACCTCTGTACAGATCGACCAGCACCTTCGCACATACAGTCACAACAGACATCATAAGGAGAAGAATCATAGTTATTTTGAATTCTTATTTTTATCAATCCTTTCACTTCTCTGATACCAACATAAAAAAACTTAGTTTAGAAATTATATATGGATATATGTAACAAGCCCTTTTCCTTATCATTCTATTCCCATCCTCTTAAGCTAACCTTCACCCTCTTTTTAATCTATTGCCTAAAACCACATCACCTGCCTAAATTGATTGAAACTGATTTATTATATACTAAAATTATGGAAACTAGTTTATTGTAAAAGATTAAGGAAACTCATTTTTTTATACAAATCATGGAAACAGATTTATTATAAAAGATCTTGTAAATTTGATTTTCTATATAAATGATGTATGTTTACTTGATCCTCTATAATAAAACAGTTTTCATGCCTTTATGATAGTGGATGGTTTTTGGTTGAAGATTAAATGAAAGGTAAAGATTAATAAAATAGGATGCGAATAGGATCATAAGGAAAAAGAGGCGTTTTGTGCCGCATCACTACATAGGATCATGAGATTTTCATTTCAATAGGTTATTCTTGCTAGGAGTTCAAAAATATGGCATGGAACATCATAATAATATCTCTAGATATGCAGTGGTGACACGAGATGTGACTCAAGTGGCAAGCCATGCTCGATAGTTTTATATTCACCAGGAAGAAATAAAAACAAGAGAGCACAAAAGAAGAAGCATCTATGATATCACTTTAGAAAACTCCCACCCATAATATTTGGACTATCTTGGCTCTTCACATCCTCATTTGGTGTCTAACCCCTACCCACCAATGCAACAATATGATCAAGCAGCCTTATTAGTTGATTATGCTAATCAACTGAATTATTTCTCAACACATATGAATCAAGTAGGCCCACATGTATATTCTTGTGTTCAATTGTAGAAATCACATTATCAACCTAATTCACAAGTTAGGCATCAATAATTGCAATGGAATCAAGGAGATTAATCTGAGTCACAATCTCCTTACCTCTCATCGATTTGCACAACAAAATTATTAGAGCTGATCAATCCTTAACATAATATATTACTCTTGTAAGGTATTGTGAAAAACTTCTTTTGATCAACTTTCCCATGTTGGGAGGCACTTAGCTTATGATTTTGCTAGTTCTCTCTCTGTTTTTTCATACATTTATTTTTCAATACAACTTCATATACAGTCTCGTTTGCATTCCTTTAATACATCCATCATAAGCAGAGAAAGTATATGACACGAACCAATCCAAAATGTATGGTCGATTGTATTTGTTTTAAAAAATACTATAATTTTTTTTAAAAAATAAATATATGCCTAGGATATTTTACATTTTCGTTTAAAATTAAAAAAAACTAATAAAAAATGAAATTAACTTTTTATGTTACTTTTAAATTAGATATTTGAAATTCAAACGAGACCTCAAAATTAGAATTGTAAACTATTAGAAGTTAAAGATGAAAAAGAACAAATGTAGCAACCTAATATTTTTTAAGATACAACTAGTCCAAACCCCACGATGCAAGCATGACATGCCAAAGTCAAACTGCCTATTCTCAGTCTTAAGCTAGCATTATTAAACTTCATGCATGTTCCTTTCAAATCTTCAAACATTCGAAAGATGAACAGCAGTAAAGAAAACCAAATGATACGGAGGACATTAATAAACTTTCAACATTTCGGCCTTAAAGTCAGAGTGGGGACTACTGAGAAAACCAATATTGTTGACAGATTTGGGGCACAGTAACAAATATTGTCGACAGAAACTGTGCATTAAAATATTCAACACCTAACAGTAGTAAAAAAAAAAAAATCAAACATACTTCTGGAGAATCTAACTATCAAATCTAGGACTAGGAAGATCATTACCATTATCTCCTCTTTCTACAAGAGGAAGCTGTTGCGAGCCTTGAGAAAAAAATATTAAACACCCCAGGTTTTTTATATGATTTATCAATTATTTTTAAGGCGATATATATAGTAATCTGTGGAAAATATTCATACAAAGCCAATGAACACATAGCAGAAAGCCTTTAATGCTAATAGCTAAGAAAGACATTCCTGGAGACTTTTTAAGTCACATACCTAGCTATGTTCTTCCTCAGTCTAAGGCGTGGCCTCCATTGTCATTGGTGTCTATATTCTTGGGCCCCCATCCTGTATGCTTCCACCATCTATTACTTGACAACACTGCCTTGTTGCAGCCTGCTTTAATACAGAAAAACAAAAATTAATGGTATAGAGAAGAGATTGCAGTTGCCACATTGACATATTCAGAGGAAAAAAAAAAAAAAATCAATGATGAAGAAATAGGGCAATTATGTATGGAAAAGAAAGTTGAAAAAAATCAAATCAAGAGCCATAGTAACATGAAGACTTATGATCTCGACCACTGCGAACGCCACCTCTGGTAGGATGATACATGCTTCAATATCTGCGGTAGCACACCCTCTCCCAGATTGAACCAGTCGCTAACGTGGTAAGGAGAGCTCATCTAGCCATTGGATGTGTCCAAACCTAAATTTTTAAGAAAGGGAAAGGTGTAAAAATACACATGTGGTTTTTTAAAAGTACACCCAACACCGAGTGTTCTATTTTTATGCAAAAGTGACTATATAGTTATAAAAGTTAGACAAAAATATACATTGATAGTTGAGTTTGACTTTTTTCACTTTTAAGTGGTCACATATGGATTTTTTTTTTCTTTTTATCTATTGCCACTTAAACTAAAACTTTAGCTAAGTCATCATTTATATAAGTGTTAAAAGTGAAAAAAGTTAAACGTAACGGTTAAAGAATATTTTTGCCCCCACTTTTGGAGCCACATAATCACTTTTGCATTAATAAAAAAGCACTTAGTGTTGGGCATATTTTTGAAAAAACTACATGTGCTTTTTTACATCTTTATCCTTTTAAAAATTTATATTTTCTTAAAAAGTATTAGGAAAAACCGATATAAAGCTGTTTAAAATATATATAAAAAGTTTAATTCAGGTGGTTTAAACTCAAGGAATCTTTCCAGGAAAAAAAAAACTCAAGAAATCTTTAATTAAGTTATTAACTCAATTTAAGATTTTAAAATATAAGTAAAATTATTCTATTGCACTCACCTTAATCCTCCCTCCTCTTAAAAGAGTTTGGTTATAAACATTAATATACAATTCAATAGAAAATGGAGAAGAATCATAGAAAGTAATTCACGCTAAAAAAACGTCAGAATCTAATATCAATTAAATTTTTTATTCAAATATTGTGAATGAAAAATTTTGTTTTTAAGGAAGTCGAACCAATTTTTTTTTTTCAGAAACAGAAAATCAATCTTTATTCATAACACAGTTATTACTTTATGATATTAGTTTGTTCTCTTTACGTTATTCAAACTCGGTTTTTTTTTTTAAAATCGTTAGTATCTATCTTTGATATGCAGTTGGATATATCACAAGAGTAAATTTTTTTTTTTCTATTAGAATAGTTTAATTTTATTCTCATAAAAAAATCAAGTGAAAAATAAAATTTTTTATTTTAAGTGTTTAACTAAAAATCATTTAATAATATTGGGGTATGCTTTTCTTCTTGTCATGGCTTAAATTATTCATGGTGATCCTTCCCACACCAAAAAACCAAAATTCTTTGATTTAAGTTAATCATATTTTATTTTATTATGCATTAATGTTGATACACACACAAAGTTAATGGAAGAAGGGAAAAAAAAAGGAAGTCACCAACGGCCTTTAGGTCATGTGGTATAGTTAGTACCATGTGTGACACCTAATCCGGGTTAGATCCTAGCTGAATGTATGTAATAAAAAAAAGGTCATATAGCATTAAAACAAAGAATATATTGTGGGAGGGCAGTAAAATCATTTAACACGGATTTTGAAATTCTAAATTGGATCAATAACTTAATTTGAGATTTATTAATTTACCAACCTAATTTAAAATTTTCCCATTTCATACAATTTTATATAAGATTTTACCAACAATATTTCAGTGGGTATAAATTATAAAAAAGAAGAAGAAGAAGAAGATAATCTCTTGCTTATTATTCATTCAAAAAGTTTTTTTTAAAAAAAATATCATTTTTCAAAAAAAGTGAGATCTCCATTTATTCAATATGGCGGTGTCAGGTTAAGAAAATATGGCGGTTATCCAATCAAATACTCCATTTTTTTAAAACAATGTAAAGGGCACGATGGGGTTAAAATTTTCTCACTTTCTTGTATGGTAATAAAAAGAATAAAATACGGACCCCAAATTTCATAAAAAACACATACGGCAACATCAAAAATTTAAAAATTTAAAGACTTTTCGCACTAAAAAAAAGCGCGCTCGCATATATATAGGAGTATATAAAACTGCAAGAGTTATACTCATAAATAACATATCATCCTTCTCTTATTTAACAGTCTCTTTAATTTGCACAAAAGCAACCATTAAACTTCTCTACCCTACCTCACCGAGTCTAAACCTACGAAACTTATCAAGACACGCTGATGTGCTTTGTTAGAGAATTGTAAGTTTAATTCTTCTTTGTTATGCTTTTAATGATTTCATAAGGTATATTTTTCGAAATTCTATTTTTGAGACTTTGATCTTAACTATATGAAATTCTATATTTAGCAAGTAGTTAAGCGATAAAGTGCCTAATTTTTAACCACATAATTTCTAATTGAGGAACATGTTTGATCAATTTTTTAGTTCTTTTCATAATGTATTGAGGAGTTAGTTCATTCAATATTCCCTTCACTACTCCAATAACAGCATAAACGAAAACAAGAACTTGGCCCACCACTCTTTTTACATATACATATATTATCAAAATGACTAATACATGTTAAATATAATCCCTCAAAATTTCTATATGGAAAACCTAATAAAAAATATTTTCAATAAATATTGAACTTTGGGAAATTTCAGGAAAAGTGCGGCACATTAGCAATAAAAAAATCATCATAGGTTTTTGTGTTGTTGGAGAACTCAGGGCCACAACCACAACCCTGTCTCCTGCTGTATGATCAACGGAAATGTGCATATGTATTTAGGGTCAATTGTCACTGAACCTCTACTTGTTCCGTACCACTGTCGTTGTATTGTTCTGCACTACTGTCGTAGTTTGTTCTACACTACTGTCGTAGTTTGTTCTATACCATTGTCGTGGTATTGTTCTGCACCTCTGTCATAGTATTGCTTTGTACCGCTGTCGCAATTTGCTTTGTACCACTGTCGTGGTATTGTGTCATCAAGACATTGTATTTCAAAGTATCCACAGGCATCATGAACATGTGTATTGCATAATGGGCAAACAATAGTATGTACAATTTCACATAAAATATGAAAGAAAGTGCTATTACCTGAATGCCTTTCCAGCTAGCTTATCATTCCTTTGATTTGTCTTTCGATCTATCGAGTAAAGATCAAATCCTAAAATACTCAATGTATATTAAATGAGTTATTACTCATTCAATCTCCATTTTTAAACTCATACCATAATTACTTATCTCAAAAACACACATTGACGAAATTACCTTTAGAGGTATTGGTCTCTTTCCTTTTATAATCAGTGTACTTACACTGTTACAAAAATTATGATCCAACCTACCCCTACACAATTTCGCGTGTTAAATCCATTTATGAACTCAAAATTAACAAAATCTAATTCCTTCCACCTGTTCCAGGTCTGATTCGAAATTGGCACTATATTTACAAAAAATGACATTTTTTTTGTCCTAATGCTTCCAAACTTATTTTTGGACTTTTACCCACACAATTTTCCATTTTAAATTCATGGGAAGAATCAACCAAAATCAAGCTCTAACACCTTAAAATAGGGTCTGGATGAAACAGGGCAGAAGTTTAGAAAATTATGCTTCAAGGTTCCTTTCAACAAAACACCTCTTATTTTATCTCTAATCACTTCTTCACACTTATTTTTCATGTATTTCTAAACTTTTTAGAAATTTGGGCATAACCTCCCCTTAGGGTTCATGCTTCCCAAACCATCAAAACAAACCAAATCAAGCCAAGAACCATCAACAACACAATAACAAGCTTTAACCTCCTCAAATCAACAAGAAGTAAAGGGTTCTTGAATTTACCTCTTGTCTTCTTGTTTCTCTCTCTAAAACCAGCCACTCCCTCTCCTTCTTTCCTTGATTTTTCTTCTTGCTACATGTGATTTCAAGAAGATCATGACCATTAGAAGGAGTTAGAGTTCAAGATTCATGGAAGAATTAGAAGGATTGTGCCTAGAACTTACCTTGATCTATTTGCTTTCATCTTCTTCTTCCTTCTTTTCCTTCACTTCCCTCTATTTCTCTTGCTCATTATCTCTCTCTCTCTCTCTTTTCCCTTTGTACTGGACGAACTTGGAGGGCTTTAGAAGGTTGAATAAGCCTCTTAAAAGATCAGCCATTAGTTCTAACATGTGCAAGAAATCTTATTGGATCGTGTGGGTTTCATGTGTTTGCATTGTATTGGTCCGCTTCTTTCTTGTTTAATTCTTCATTTGACCAAAATAAAATGCATCTGTGCTGCCCCACCCTGACCAAATTACCTCCAGAATTTAGGGTAAATAATTTTTTTTGAAATATTTTGCAAATTACCATTTTACCCTTACATTTTTTATTACAATTTTCGGATTTCTAGACAGAATTTTCACCCAACATTGAAAACTCATATAAAATTGTACAAATGTCCAATTGAAGTAATTCCAAAGCCCAAATATGCCATTATTGAGTCTAGTTTTAGGGAAAAATAATTTCATTGATCAAGCAAGATCAAAAATTTCCCAAAAAAATCATTTTTGGACACTGCTCTAGAAACCAACGAATTTCACTGAGTAAGATTTAGAAATTCATATCTCCTAGTATATAAATCCAATAAATTTTGTTAACCCATCAATATAAAGCTTAGGATGTCTACTTTCATCTTGTAAAATATCATAATTTTTTCACACCATTTGGTTATACAAAATATTACTACAAAATAGCTGCCTCCACAATATTTTTTTTAGAATTTTTTTAAAATTTAATGTTCATTGAAATTTTTCATATTAAAAATTTTGGGATGTTACACTTTTTCTGCTCTATAATTCAACATCTTCGCACATTCATTATAGCACAAGCTCTGAACAACTTGATGGACAGCTTCAGCGGTGGCAGCGACGGCCGCACGCGGCACTGGGCTGTGCGGTACTTCATCTACAGCGAGGGCATCAAGGCGGTGGCCGACAAGGCCGGCTGCCACTGGCTGCTCGACATCGTGGCTACGGAAGTGGCGCCCATCTGCATGGATGCGTGGCAGAGCAAGGAGAAGCACATGCACTTCCTGCGCATGAACGTAGCCAACGACAAGGCCGACATCTGGCTGGAGCG
>JBAGKO010000010.1:34783553-34796694 GCA_037177275.1 Acacia concinna
CTAAGATGTGTTTTTGCACTTGTAAATTCACCTATGAAATTTAGACACTTGTTATCTTCTTATTGTTGATTGTTAGAGTACGTATATGCATTTTTAAATTCACCTATGAAATGTTATTTTGTTATTAATATTAGTGGTTAAAATGGGTCTGTGCGTACACTGATAAATTTGCCTTATGGACACTTGTTCTTTTATTATTGTTATTTGAGTTCAACGCCTTATTACTATCCATTCCATTAAGAGCTTCTCATTTCTCCTAGCTATTTTTTAATATCTCTATATATGAGGGATCAATTTCATCTAAACTTATGACATGGTCATATGTACTGCATGTTTGGGATCATGTTGTTACCCTAATAACGTTCGATTCAGCACCCGCAGCGTCCGTTTTTGAAAAAAAAAAAAAAAATCAAAAAGTGAATGTTTGGATCAATATGTAAAATATGTAAAAGGTAAGATAAGGGAAAACATCCGATTTATGATAAGCAAATATTTCATGCTTAATGGAATGTTATTATGCAGTATTTTTTTCTGTTAAAATTTATTTTATCCGGTCACTCAATTAACTTTTTTTAGAGAATACTAGGAAAGCTAATTACATTATTTTAAAGAATTAAAATTTATCACAATATATTTATATGTAATAAGACTCTCTCCAATCCTAATTATAAGACCCAGTTGATTTTTTTTAAAAGATTAAGGAAGCGAAAAGAGATATTATAAATATCACAATATATTTACATGTAATAAGACTCCCTCTAATCCTAATTATAAGATCCAGTTGGTTTTCTTTTTTTGAGAGATTAAGGAAGCGAAAAAAGTCAAATAGGTTTTATAATTAGGACCGGAGATAGTAATTATAAAACCCAAATGAATTGTGTTGGTGATAAATTTAGAGACAGAATTATACGGTTCATATGATCCGATTAGTAATGTAATGTTATTTTATAAGAAATTTTACATTTCTTTACTTTATAATTTATATGCATTTCTAATCATTTAATATTATTATTAATTATATATTTTAAGCTTTTATTCTTAACTTTTGTTAAAATTAATTTTTTTTGGTATAATTTTTAAATTTTACAATATATATATATATGTATAATATATTCACTAATATTCATGTCTTTTTCAGTCATTTACTATAATAAGTTACGTTTTGACATATCAACCAAACACATTTTACTTTTACATAAGTCACTTATGCTACTGTCAATCCAAATATATATAATCTAACTTATTCATAAGTCCAATTATAAATAAGGCACTTATCATACTATTATTCCAAATACATCCTAAGAATATTCTAAACTGGCTTTCTTTCTTTTCTTTTCTTTTCTTTTTTTTAACCAGAAGGGAAACTGGCTTTCTTTCTTTTCTTTTCTTTTCTTTTTTTTTAACCAGAAGGGAAACTGCCTTTCTAGTTTCTAAGAATATTCTAAAAAAAAAATATTGTTTTCTTTTTTTATTACAAAATGTTTTTTCTGCTTGCGTGGCAACCGATGATCCGCTTTTAAATTTTTTTTGCCAGCGATTTGCTTTTAAATACCTAAAGTTCTTATCCACATTAATTCTAAAACGAAATATACATAATTGAAAGTCGGATTTAAGATATACGATATTTTTTGAACAGATAGTATAAAATATTAAACCTTTAATATATCATAAGTTATTTAAAATTTTAAATTCTGATCAAACAAAACAAAGATAAATAAAATATTTAAGCATTCGGATTGTTTTAAAAAAAGATATCGATGATAAATTAAAAAGATTGTTTTATATCTGAATCTTTTTTTTTCCTACTCATACTAATTATTTGGACTAATGTATAAATAAGACATCTCTCTTACTTTATTTATTTAAACTCGTAACAATCATCAAACGAGCAATTCAAGTTGTTCCACAAAATCACGCGCGGACCTATAAGAGTGTTCAATCAAACTTTAAGTTTACCAGTTCAATAAATTCCTGCATGTAACCTTTTATCCTTGTTCTGTGTCGGTTATTATATCTTACTATCTTTTTTTAATGAGATGATCAATTATATTCAGGCTAAAATATATGATTGGTCTTCTACCTTTATATTAGGTTTATGTGCGTATGACCCCAAGACACTAGGGGATTATCAAGTCTTGTATGAATGTGATCTATTATGATGATTCGTATATATAATTATGATGATTGATGCAGGGAAATGGCAAGACGATCGATGATGAACAATGTTCCTGCGATTGAATCGGGTCAAGTTCCACTACTGGATTACCCAAACAACTCTTGGCCCTCCTCCACTAATCAACCTTCTGAGCATATCAATCCCACAAAAAAGAGCGGCGCCCGTTGGACTTTGAGAGAACACGTGTAAGTGTGGATTTTGTTATACTTCTTCCAATATTAATTATAAGGGTCTGGAATATTTTTGAAGAATCCTAAAAAAATTATAAGAAAAGTAATTACATTATTTTAACCCATTAAAATTTATTATTATTTTTTCAAATTATGTTGTTTGACTTATGAACTAATATATGATATAATAAAACACAATATATTATATGATTAAGTAATGCAATTAGTTTTCTTAAGATTTTTCTAAAAAGGTTAACGAACCCTTATAATTAGAATCGGATGGAGTATTATTTATTGTTATAACAACCTTTCATTATTTTGTCCTATACATCAATTCCATATGATTTTTTTATTGATATGTATGAAAAATATTAAATAAGATTATATGCACAATTTTTATTTTGATTTGTATAGACTCTTTTTATTGGGACTGAAGATATATGGCAAAGGACGTTGGAAGGACATTTCAAAACATGTAGTGGTGACAAAGAATGCCGCTCAGCTCGCAAGCCATAATCAGAAGTATGATATACGCCAAAGTGAAAGTGAAAGAAAAACAGGACAATCAAAGAAAAGAGACAGTATTCATGATATCGCATTAGAGGACGTATCCTTAGATTATTTGAAGGATCTTCTTTCTTCACTTCCTTGTCCGATGCCTCAGCTACTAACGGATCAAATAATAACTCAGAATTTTTTAAGTCTCCATCAATCTCATCAAAGCAGCTCATCAACTCATAATCTTCTGCCAAATCAATTAGGACCTCAAATGAATCAACCGCAACACCATATTCCTTCAAGTATTCAACAGTCTTATCATGGTGACTCACCACTTCATCATAATGCTCTATTGAATCAATTAGAACCTCAAATGAATCAAACTCAAAATCATGATGATCTTTCGCTCCATCATAATCACCACTTACTACTGATGAATCAACCTCAACATCATATTCCTTCAAGTCTTCAACAGTCTCATCAAGATGCCTCGCCACTTCATCATAATGTTCTATTGAATCAATCAGGACATCCAATGAATCAAATTCAAAGTCATGATAATCTTTCACTGCATCATAATCATCACTCACTACTGATAAATCAACCTCAACATCATATTCTTTCAAGTTTTCACCAGTCTTATCCAACTGCCTCATCGAACCATTGTATTACACCACTCAATCAATTAGTAGGCCCTTATTATCAACCTAACTCACAAGTTGTGCATCAATCACTGTCATGGAATGAAGGAAATCAATATGAGCCACAATTTTCTTACCTCTCACCAACTCATCACTCGGCACAACAAAATTAATAGAGTTGATCAATCCTTTATTATCATATATTACTTTTGTATCATATTGTTAAAAACTTCTGAGCTCATCATTTTGCCGCTTCTTCATGTTATTGTATTTTCATATATTTAATATTCAATAAAAGTACTAGCTTCATTTGTCATTTTAGCTAGGCCTTATCCACGTGGCATCACCTATTTGCATCCATGTTTCTTGATAAATCATAACTTTTTCCACGTGTAGCTGTTTGTTGGATAAGCTCTAGTTGCCACCTCTTTATTAAGCTCATAAAAATGCATCACTATTCACTTACATTGAAAAAAATCAGGACTGGCTTCCCTCTTTTGCCACTCTCGTTCTTGACCCCTTCCTTGCCTTTAAATGAAACCGTTTTGTTGTCATTTGAAGAGGGGTCTTTCTTTTTTCTTCTTCTTATAATAAAATATTTAAACTCAAGTATTTTTTTAAGTACCACCTAATATCTTAAAATGATTTATTTATACATCATATACTGTAAAATAATTTTTAGTAGCACAGGTTCCACTTAAAATAAAAATATTCATATCTTAAACTAAATTTTTACTCATTTAATACTCAGTATTCAAAATTTATGGAGCCAATTGTTACTAGAAAAATATTCTAAAGACTTCTTATTATAATTAGAAAAATAATTTATTGTGCACCATATACCATAAAATATTTTTCTAATAGCAATAAACATAATAAATTTTAGATACTAGTATTGGATAAGTTAAAATTTAGTTTAAAATATGAATTATTACTAAAAAAAATATCTCAGAAGCAACCCTAAAATTTATTGATGCACAAATAATTAAAAAAAAAATACTTGAGCTTAAATGTTTTTAGGGAAAATCTAGACAAGGAAAATAGAAAAATTTCAATTTAGAGCAGCAAAATAGAGAAATCTCAAATTAGTCTTTTTTTACGTTTTTTATTGTGTAATTACAAAAATGACACTGAATTTTTAACAACACGAGTATCTTAATTCACAACAAGAATATCTCTATTAACAACAATAATTCACAACCATTTTGGTGCTTTTTTTTTTGGTTGCAGGGATTAAAAACATGGGAAAATTCTAAAAAAAGATAAGGGAAATAGTAAAATTTCAATTTAGAGCAATGAAATCAGAAAATCCCAAAATCAGTCTTTTTGTACTTTTTTTTATTGTGTAATTACGAAAATGCCAAGTATCTTAATTCACAAGAAGAATATCTCTATTAATAACAATAGAAGCAACTAGTTACAATTGATCCAAGTTTTCCTAATATAATATGAACAAAATGCCTAATTAAAAAAATGGAGGAAGTTAAACTTTTGGCAGCACCCCCACCCCAACAAAAACATCAACAACAATAACAAAAAACTCTTATATACAATAATTTGGCTTTCTTGTCAACATCCTAGAGACTTAAAAAATAAGATGAATCAATATCTATATACAAAACATAGACGCTGTTTTACAACCTATATATTGGAAATGCATACTTTGGGAACTGATCAATCAAAAGCCTAAGAGTTTTGTATGACTTCATTCATCCTATTTGCTAAGGCCTTGAGGGGTTTTGGCGGCTAATTCAAGCCGATGTATGAAGTCATCTATAGAGTTTTAAATAGACACAAATGATCGAACAACATACATAATAGGAAGAATGAAGTCATATGTATATGGAAAGTGCATATCATCTATAGCTCTAGATGGGAAAAGCATAGTTTGGGTACCCAAACGCAAGAGCTTGATCAATTGAAGGATTTTGTGCGTTAAACTGAAGCATTGAAGATGACTGATTATGCACTGGAAGACCTGAAGAGACAATCTGAGCTTGAAGGCTTGAAGGAGCGATCTGGTTTTGATCTATAGGCTCAACGTTGGTGTCTGCAGTTGTGATGTCATGGATGCTTGCTCTTTTCCTCTCTTTCTTCGATTTTTCCCTTTGCCGATTAAAATATTTCTGAGCATGGCTAGCTACCTGAGTTGGTGTTCTTGTCACCACAACATTTCTTGAAATGCTTCTCCAATCTCCCTTGCCATATTTCTCCAATCCTCTCAGGAATAGTCTGTTTGATTAAACAAATAGGGACATACAAGATCAGATTAACAGTCACTTCAAAATGATACATAACTCAAAAGGGACAAGCAAGGAAGGGTAGGGTCTCATTCCATTTTCATTCCCAACAAAAGTTCTTGAAAGTTAGAAGAACCCAAAACAGGACAAAGGGCAAGATGAAGGCAAATCAAAATCAGTCACAGACTCTAATCCTATCAATAAAACAAAGGCCAATCATATTAGAGAAGTACAACTAAAACATCAATATAGTAAAGCTATCAATCAAGTGAGAGACTGAATGGTCCGGCAACTAAATCAAATGAGTTCAATTCTGCAAGTTAAGGGTATTGTGTAACAATATCGAGGGTCAACGAATAAAAATTAAAATTAAAAAAATATAGAATAAAAGGTAAAAAGAATGTATTATAGATGGGGCAAAATATAAGTCACATTGTTGTGGTTGAAAGTACGTTGAAAAAATTGTAAGATATACCTTCTTTAATGGCGAAAAATACTTGACAACTCAGATGTTTAGGGATGAGTGACACGTTTTAGGAGAATTTTTTTTTGAAAGAAACCTCACAATTTCAGAACAGAGTATCGACTTGGGCCTATGTGGATTTGAAGTATAAATTTTGACGGAGAACCTGGCGCTCTGGATAACAAGGTTGGATAGTTGAATTTAAAAGTTCAACTTTTTTGAATTAGAGGATTTGAGGGATATGGGCAGGGACGTGAATTGACAGCTTCTCTTCAGAAAAGTTCAGGATATAGCATCAAGAAAACTAGCAAATTCGATTTTCCAAATCAGATGCCACCTGGACGAGTTCTTTCCAATATACTATTTCCTTGGAAATTATGCAGGTTCATAACAAAAATCCCTAAAATCAAGCACAGTCAAAAGGAATAGGAAAAAAGAACAAAACAAAAATCCAATTGAATTGGAGAATTGAAGCCGCATACCTATGTTCTTCCTCAGTCCAAGGCGTGCCCTTCTTTCTGTCAGTGTCGGTATTCTTGGGCGGCTTCGAGTTGAACGAAATTTGATTAGCGGAGTTCCAATCAGAGGAAGATGGCTCAGTATCAGAGGGAAAGTCAGGAAAGGCCGGAATCGGTACCCGACCAGCATCAATCTCGGCGACGTCGTGTAGCAGATCATGATAACGTTGCCAGACCAAATCGACGGAGGCACCGGGGACGGCGTCGGCAATCTTCTCCCAGCGATTGGGGCAACCGTCTGGATACAGAACTATAGCTTGCTCAAGGAGCTTGTCTTCATGGCGAGTCCACTGAGTCATCATTATCCACAAGATTTTGACTCGTCCAGGTACAGAATAGAGAGAATTCAAATCGAGGGAGAGAAAGAGAGAGGAGATGATAGTTAAGAGTTTTCTGTGACTAGGAAAACTCGCTTTCTAGGAGATTTCAAATGCTGAACGAAAGCCGAAAGGTTTGTTTAAGAAGAAGGTAAAACCCTTGTTCTTATATATATCGGGGGGGGGGGGGAAATAAATAATTTTTTAAAAAAATATTTAATTGTGTTGGTTGAGTAGAATGTGGAAAATCAGCCCGGGTGTTGGTGGGACCAGCTCAGATGCCAATATCAACACGTTTTTCCTTAACTCAGAGAATATTTTTTATTTAGAAAAAAAAAAAGAAAGAAATTGTCAGGCTGTATTGTAATTTGAAAAGCTGGACACTCCAAATTGAAGAGATAGAGTTGGAGTCAAAAATACCGGCCGAAGATCCGGTCCAATAACAGCTTCAACCTTGAATTCGGACTCGGCTTGAATCGTGGAACCGACTCGCTGAGCCTAACCTATAATACATTCTTGGAAAATTTGTGTTATGATTAAATGGAGCTATAAAATCTGGTAATTATACTTAAGTTTTATAAAATAATTAATAGCGTTTAAGGGGTTATTAACAACAACCCATAAAAGCTCACCCATTAAAGCTATTTAAAAAGTTATCAACTGACATTTAAATATAATTATGAAGTTTTATAAGATCATTTGATTATTTTCCTTTTAGTTAGGACTTAATCACATTTTGCTCTTCACTCTTTTTATTTTAATTTCAGATATTGGCAATAGTCTTTATTTTACTTTGAGATATCCAGGGTCCAATGAAAAGCTCTTTTATTTTCCTTTTGAGATATAGGCAATAGTCTTTATTAATTATTAATCGCATAGACTTTATTTATAAGCTCAAATGATAATGGTTATGTCTTGACATTTTGTTTAGAGCATCCAGTATACTACACTAGTTTTAAATATAAAAGATCCTGTTAATTTTAAAAAAAGAGATAAATTATTTTAAAGTATTTATATTAATCACTTTTTTATTAAACTCTTACTTATAAATTAATGTATAATCTAATTATGTACAACAAATACAACTGCTAAATAGCTCCCTTAACTTTTCCAATAAAAGTTAGCTAAATCTTATGCTTAGAATAAGAAAAAATAAGGCATCCAAACTTGAGGCCGTGGACTAGAGCTAGTATCATTGTCATCTCTTTTGCCAGATCTAATATTCGAATATTTGAAGAGAAATATATTTGACTATTTGTATTTATTACCTAGCTAAACTCTTCACCAGTACACAGAGGGAAGTTTTTGCTTTCTTAATCACCCTCTACCTTTGAGAGAAGAAATAGATTTTGATGAGGGATTTTAATCTAGCTTTACTTGACTCATTTTAATTAGCAACGAATTCTGTTTTTTTTTTATCTAACTGTTTGGTAATTTTTTTTATGAGTTGAATTTAAATAGATTGGGGAAATGGAGTTATAAAATTTTAAAGGAAAATTCCATAAAAATACCAAGGAAATTATCAAAAGATAATTCAATATGCTAAAATATAAAAATCTCAAATTAGTCCTTCATACGAATTTGAAATTTTTAGAATTTTGAAAATTTTGTGAACTTACCTAAATGCCATAGGATTTTAATAGCTTGAGTATTTATATTAACAATTTGAATACACATTGCCTAAATACCTCTCAAGGTGTTAATATAGATACTCAAACTATTAAAGTTCAAAGGCATTTAGATAATTTCATAAAATTTTCAAAATTCTAAAAATTTTAGATCCCTACGAAGTACTGATTTAGAATTTTCAAATTTCTCCACATTGAATTTTTTTTTTACATTTCCTTAGTGTATTTTTTTGGAATTTTCCCAAATTTTAATAAAGAGAAGATATAAGATTAAAAAGTAAGAAAATTAATTAAAATATAATAACCCCAATTCTCTATTTTTTTTAAAAAAAATTTAACTCTAAAATATTTTTCTCCACTCAATTTCTCTCCCCTCCCCTCCCCTTATACCAAACAAGCCCTATGAGAATCAACAACGAATTTTAGTGCCACTTTGCTCTTTATAATTTCATTATGGAAGAAAAGTTTTGTCGTAGATATAAATCCATGTATATGGCTATTCATGCCTTTATTTTTCAATTTTACCTTTATTTAATTTAATTATTATTAAAAAATAATGATATGAGATAAAGATGAGAATGATTTGTAAATACAAATAGAGAAAATATTTTAATAAGGTTAAATTTGAAAATTTTATCAATTTAAGACATCTAATGATTTAAATATCATTTGTTAATATGTGAGAATTAATTAGAATTGACTTGTAATATCAGTCAGAGTTGTATCATCTAAAAAAAAGTGTGTCAACCAATTCAATTCATCTAAAAAAAACTGTGTCAACCAATTCAATTTAATGTCGGCTAAATCATTTTTTACTTACCTTCGCAACCACCAAAGCCACTACCTCCTCTTCTTCCATCTTACTACCTCCCCCTCCACTACCATTTCTGCCACCACTTCCTCTAGTGCCATCGCAGCCACCATTATGGCACTACCTCCATCGTCGTTGTTGCCATGTCCTCCTCCATCGCCATCTCCATCATCACTTCCTCCTCCTTTTGTCATTGCCACAACCTCCTCATCCTTCACCCCTGTAGCCCTCACTTGCACCTTCACCCTGGACCTCGTTGGAAAAAAAATATATTAACGTGGGGCCTACAAAACTGAAAGAGCAAGCGAATCACCCAAGAGAGGGGTAAATTTGGTGTTTAAAAATTTCTTGAAAAACAAGAACTTAAACGCTTATACTGGTTCGGTCAAACTCATGACCTACGTCTAATTCTCATATACCATTGAGTTCCACTACTCCCCAAGATTACAACGGGCTCTTAGTGCTACAATACAGACTCACTTGACTCTTTAAGGACCACTCCCCCTTACAAGATACAATCCAAGTCTCCTACTCAAGGTATCCCAACCTCGAGTATCTCACAAGTGTTTGTTGAAGATAATAACTACTCTATTAAAAGAGTTGAATAATAATCATTGAAGCACATACTATAATTAATGTCAAAATAAATGCAACACACTCAAAGAATAAATCACTCATATTAAAAGCTCATTCGTTAGTTGTTGCTCGTCATTAATGGTCTTGTATCTATAGTCGAGGAATTTGTGTCCGTTAATCTATCCGTTAGACTTCGATTTGTAACCATTGAAATTCCATCATTTCTATAGGTAGTTTATGTTTAAGAACATTCCTTCTTGGTCATAAATATATCCATTGAGGTTGTTGAAGGAAGGTAGGTGAAGACTTTAGCTATATTTGGTAAGTAGCATTAAATGTGTCTGACACAATATCTTCACCAGTTGATTTATGCTTCATACTTCTCCAAATGATTCATAACCTATTCTTAGATGTTATATTGATCAACAACAAATTTTAGAAACAAATGGGTATAAATAAAATGAATTCTAGAATGATTGAAAGAATTACGCTACGATGGTCTATTTTTGATAAACTACGTTTCCTTGAGGTTTGATGTTACCCTTGAGGTAAACCATTTATAAATCAATAAGCTTGAGGTTTTGACACAAATTAACACATAAATATTTAAGAAATGCTTCCTCGAGAATTTCACAAGTTATGATTACCTTGAGGATGTGAATTATCCTTGAGAATGTTAGCACATTTAGATTGTACCTTTGAGGAGCAAAGTTTTTCCTCAAGGTTACCCTTTGAAAATCATATTTGTTGATATACTCAAAATCTTGATGTTAATATCAATCCTTGAGGAATTGGGCTTCTAATTCAATATAGTTCAGAGGATGAGAGTAAAATACTTACCACCCTTGAGGACCAAGAGTACCCTCAAGAATGCTCACCCTTGTAAGGTTCTAAAAATACGCAGCCAGGTTCTGAGTAGCCTTGCAAGGCTATGTGACAAGGTCACATCCTCGAGGACAGACACCTCCCTCGAGGATACCTGTCCTTGCTAGGCTATGAATTACACAGCTAGGTTTCACTCTTGCCTTGCACCACTAGCAAGGTTGTGAAACCCAGGTCACGACTTCATAAAGTTCATGTTGCAACTAAACTTACCAGAGGGTACAAGCAAACAGATGAGATTCAAGTCACGACTTAGAAAGAGGTAGGTCACGACTAAAATAACCAGAGAACATATGAAATGGGAGTGAAGCACATGTTATGACTAAAGAAACCACATGCCACGACTTCATCAATTCGAGAGCACTTGCTCAGTAAGGTTGTGAAGGTAGCCTTGCATCACCTGCAAGGTTATAAAGTTGAGGTATGAACTTCACGAATGTAAGGTCGCGACTTCAATTACCAGAGAGTAGAAGAAGAGAAGGATTCCATGTAGCCTTGCACCAACACAACAAGGTTAAGCTCTGACCTTGCAAGGATCCATGTCCTCAAGGATGGACACTCACCCTTGAGGGTGAGATCACAAATTGTCAATCAGCAAGGTTTTCTCCAAAACTTGGCCGTTATAGCAAGGCTAGTCAGAAACTTGGCTGTTATAGCAAAATTGGTCACCCTCGAGGATCAACCTTACCTTGAGGCTGGAAAACCAGTAAGGTTTTTACTTAGTTCAAAAACATTTTCCTTCTTTTATACTAAATGGATATTACTCAAGTATGCTTACTTAAGTAATTTCCCTTTAGTTTATCGTCATGAAAAACTTATTTACAAATCCTATTAAGTTTAGTAATCATCAAAACATAGGATCCAACAATTTTTTGAGAATTGGGAGATGCAAAGAAGATAATTAATGAAGCCAAAAAAAATCTTGTAGGCAAGCATGAAGGGACAACAATAGAAGTATTTCATTCCTGTGTCTTTGTAAGTAAGGTTAGAGATGTTGTTCAAACACATTCTGCTATATCTTTTTGTGATGAAGGTGATGGTAGGGGTGGGGGTCTTTGGGAAGTTAGAAAGAGTTGTTTGGATTTAAGTAGGAAAAATATGTGTGGATTTAGGAATCACATGAATTGTTCTATGAATGTCGGTGATGGTGGGAAAGCATCCGAAGGTGAAAATAAGAATAGGGAACCAATTGGGGATGATGTTGTTGAGCCAATTGATGATATAGTTGTCAAAACTTTACATGACAATGGTGAAAATGACAACATAAGTGATAGAGAGGAATGTGAAAGTTGGGACTGTGACAGTGATGAGGATTCTGCTAATGGTGGAGACTCTAATAAAGGTGATGAAGAGTCAACTAATGAGGAGGTTGGTAGTGGGTTTGATGACAGTGTCACTAAAGGTTGGTGCTTGAATGCGAGAGTGGTGAGGTGTTAGTTGATGATAGGGATGATGGTAGTGATTATGAAGATGAAGATTTTAAGGATGATTTGGGCCTGGTTGGTGGACATGGGCCTTTACTTGAAGCAAGAGTTAGGAACAAAAATAGTGGGCCTGATGGGAAAGAATGTTTCATGCTGGGGTCTCCATTTGGAGATAAGAAGGAGGTGCTTGCTGCATTAGATAAGTATGCAATAAAGTATGGTGTGAGGTTGCAGCTAGTAAAAAGTGAGCCATTTAGAGTGGTGTGTGGCTTCTCTTCCTTACTTTTCCCCTCCCTTGCCTCTTCTTTACCATCGAGAGGCAAGGGAGGGGAAAAGTAAGGGACAGAATATGTCTCCTTTAGAGTGAGGGCTATTTGTGAGGATGGGTGCCCATTTCATTTATTTGCTTCTAAAGATGGATGCAACCTGGCTCAGTGTGAAGACATTATTATTGCAGCATAGTTGCAATAGGGTTTATAAGAATTCTAAGGCTACTGTGAAGTAGCTATCTTCCTACTTCAAGAAGAAGGTGCAAGAAAGACCACAATATAAGGTGGCTGACATGAAGAAAGATGTTAAAGATGATTTGATGCTACACATAAGCATTTATAAATGTAAAAGAGCCAAGAAAATGATTATGGAACAGTTGGAAGGAAGTTACATTGATGAATTTAAGAAACTAGAGGCATATTGTCATGAGTTAAGGAGTTGTAATCCTGGATCTGAAATTTTAGTTGAAATTAGCAAAGATGCGCTTGAAGGTGGTATGAGAGTATTCAGTCGCATGTATGTGTGCT
>JBAGKO010000010.1:34802269-34812637 GCA_037177275.1 Acacia concinna
AATTCAAGAATATTATATCAAAACAACACAAAACAATATAGATCAATTCCTTTCCACTAATTCTTTATTTTAAAAAAATTCGACAGCATCTCCCCTTATAATGAAGATATCCACAAATTTCAGACACACCTCAATTCAGTTCAATTTAGTTCACTACCTGTTAAAGATTTTATCCAACTATGACCCATTCTTGTACCTTCTAAAATATCTAAAATAACACACAACTTTAACACAATCGTGGGTAACCAAAAGGAAGTACTTCTTACTCATTCATTTTTTTAAAAAATTCGACAGCATTTCCCTTTATATGTAAAATACCCATAAATTTCACAAACAACCCAATCCAAATTCAAAGAATCTTATGTCAAAAAAGTACAAAACAATACATCTCAACTATATGAATAACCATTTTAACAAAAAAAATTCCCCATAAACTTTATACACTAACAATAATTTTATACATATCTATTAATAAACATAATCATAAAAAATCAACAACCAGCAACCATCATGATCTAACAATAATTTTTCAAGTGGCTTCCAATAATCAACAACAACCATTAAAAAAAACATGCAAGAAGGGGAAATAGACATAGAGAGAGACTAAGAGAAATGCCCTTACGGAATTGCAGTTCACGTTGCTCGTGTGTAGCAGTTGGTTTGGCTCGATATGCTTACTCAGCGGTGAGACGCAATGGGTCTCTCTGCTGTGAGACACCATTACCATTCAGCGAATAGCGAGGACGCGAGGAGGAGACGATGAGGATGTGGGGAGGATAGCTATTGGGAGTAACGGAAGTTCGGCGGTGAGACAGGGAGTAACGGCTGTTAGGAGTGACGCAAGTTTGGCAGCACTCTTTATGGGTATCCTCGTTGACATCGACGAGTGACGGATCGGAGTTTGTAGCTCGGCTAGGCGGCATCGGTGAGTGACGACTGGGCGGCGTCGGCAAGTGACGGCTGGGCGGCATCGGCGAGTGACAACTGGTAGTGGGGTCAAGAGAAATGGGGGTGGGGCAGGATGGGTCTCACAAAATCGACAGAGGACGGGTTCGTGCGAGGGGGTTATAAAACCCTTTCGCGTCCCAAATCTAATTTGGGACTCAGAAGCTAATGTTTCCGCATCCCAAATTTGTTTTTTGGGATGTGGAAAAGGGCTTCCTCGTCCCAATTGTGTTTTGGGACGCGGAAGACCCTATATTCCGTGTCCCAAATGTATTTTGGGACGCAGAAGACCCTAAATTCCACGTCCTAAAACATATTTGGGACGCAGAATCATAGTTTCCACATCTCTAATTTTAATTAGAGACGCAGAAGATCTCGTAAAATGCAATTTAATTACAAAAATGCCACCGCCTTTATTTTTCACATCCCTTTTTAGTAAAAGGACGTCCTTTGGGGATGTGGAAACTATATTATGTAGTAGTGAGTGCTAGAAATTAAAAGTAATGTGCTGAAATAATATAAATTTTGTGGGGTTAATAATATTTCGCCTATCGGGGATTCAAATATTAGTTTGCTATATTGTGAGTGATTAGTCTTTCCTACTATAACCACACTTTTTGTTTTGCTAGAATAGTTATCCTCCTAGTGAAGACAATCTTGTTTTAGGCATTATCTGGCATTAAAGGCTAGTGTTTAGTTTTATTTTTAAACAAGAAGCAATGGTTATTTTTTTAAGAATTATTTAAAATTAATATATCCCATAAAGTCTATTTTATTCTTAATATAATCTTTAGAGAAAAAAAATAGTTAATATCCATTATGCGACCTCATCATAACTGTCACACTATCTTGCCAAGGATGATGTGGAAGTGACAGTAATGATGATGTGGTGGTGGTGACAGAGACAATGGTGGAGGAGGAGATAGGGGGCCCGACGACATCAATGAAGGTACAGGAGGAGGAGGTAGTCGTGGTAGAGGTGGTAACAATGGGTGTAGTAGCGCTCCCTGGGGGGATAACAGTAGTAGAGGAGGAGGAGGTAATAAGACTTTAGGGTAAATTGGACTCTTTCAACCATGTAATGAGGTGATAATAATTATTCAAGAGGAAGGTATGAAATAGTATTGCCAATTTTTTTTAATCATCATTATCACTATCAACCCTATTACCATATTAAAAAGTAACCAAACACTATTTTGTTGGCAATAATGCAATTATTATTACCATTGTATGCATGCAATTGAGCTAAACCAAACATGCTCTTGATATAAACACCTCTCCTAGTGGAGATTCAAACCTTGGTTCACTACATAAAATAGTTGGCCCAAAAAAATGTTATATAAAGTAATAGGGATAAAAAAAATTGTTAAATAAAGTAGGGAAAATGGCAGTTAAGTCCCAGAGATGGGACTTAATATCAAAAAGGTCCCTAGTAACATCTGAGCAGTGGGGATTAACAACTTGCAGGGACCTTTATGATATTAAGTCTCATCTCTAGGACCTAACTGCCATTTTCCCAATAAAGTAAGAGGGCCCAGTCCACAGTTAGTGCAAGAGAAAACATAAAGACCCAACAGAAAAGCTAAAGAAGGAGATAGTACAAGAGAACTGAGCCTAAAGAAGAGAGTACTGCGCCCAGTGATTGATCAGCATACTGAAGATAAGCCGAAACAAAACTTTTCTTCCATATCCATGCACTTTGAAGCTTCTGACCAATGACGATGACTATAACTATCATTTGCCACTACGAAACACTGATCGGGAAGACCCAATTATACAAAGAAGGAAGAGACCATTTTTTTTAGTCCTATTTATAAGTCAGGTAATTAATTTTTCATAGCGTTAATAATATTATTGTTGCTTATTACACTTTGATTGAATTTTGGTTTTATCATTATGCCTTCAAATTGTGGTTTTTGGGACATAGCTTAAGATTAACAGCCTTACCTTTTTAGTTAATGTTGTTCAGTATATAGACCAGAATCAAAATTCGTTAAAAGTACTTAGTCTGAGTTTGATCTAATTTTGTCTTTACTCCAATGCAACCCAGGCCAGCTTCTCAATTTTTGGTCAGATTTTGAAAAAAGAAAGGAAAAACTTGTACCATATTACTAACAAATAACAATAACATATCTTACACGTGCATAATAATTTACTTTAATACTATTGACTTTCATGAAACTTTTAAAACCAATGGATCACTGGTTGAGTTTAACACGCTTCTTCCCTGATTTTTAAGTTTAAGGGCATTTGGGTTATTCTCTCAATAAATTCGAATTAATTATCACGTTATACTGAATGTTAATCATATTGATTGGTTTTTGACGACATTTAAGTTGACAAGAATCTTAAAGTAAAATATTGTGCATCTGGTCTCACGGGGAAAAAAAAATTAGGCAATGTGGTCAAATTGTGAGTTGGTTTGATTTTGCTTTCAAAAAGAGTTTTTCTGTTTGGGAAAATCCAATATAAAGAAGGTTAAATTACCCAAATTCTAATTTGAGTCGCTAAACTTAACAAATTATATATAAGGTTATATGTCATAATTAAGGATTTAAAATTTCAGTCAAATTACATCCATATTCCTTACTTATTAAAATAAAAAAAATTGAAAACATAATTTTATTATTTGCTCTATCAATTAATTCCTTAGGAAGAACTATGACACTCGTTTGTTCTTATTCTTATACTCATTTTCAAACATTAATCAAACACAATATTCTTTTTATATACAATATTTAGTTTTACAAAAAAAAATTATTAGAATAAATTGGAATCTATTGTCACGGTCAATGTATATATTTATGTGAAGATTTATTATCATATTTCCATATTTATATTTTTATTCAAAATTTTGAGACTCCAATTTAAATTTTGAATCCAATATATATATTGTATAATTATGAAACATTGTAGTATATAAGAATTCACTTTTTTCAATTATATATACTTATAAGATAAAAGAATTATATATATTCCTACTTTTAAAGAATTAATTTATCATACTTTTCAATAAATCTAAGGGGATATGGATGTAATTTAACTGAAATTTTAAATTATTAATTAAGACGCATAACCTAATATATAATTTATTAAGTTCAGTGACTCAAATTATAATTTGAATAATTTAAGCGTCTTTATATAGGATTTTCCCTTTCTTTTTTTAAAAACAAATAAAACAAAAAACTTGTTTGAAAAGTTGTTTTTACTAAATTATTTTTTAAAAGAACTATAAAAAAAATTAGTTTTTAGTCGTCTTCTTGTCTATGTTTTTTTATTTTTGAAGCTTCCAATTATTCACTATTGACACCAAACTACGCATAACAATCATTGTCATGTTACCACATATGGTAGCTGCCACCACATCACTTCAAAAACAAATGTTTTAAAACAATTAGTTAAACTTTTTTTTTATAATTTTCAAAAAAAATTTCTATAAATCATTTTAGAGAACAAAAAACAGAGAATAAAATCAAACAATGCTTATATCACTCCTTTTTTTTTAAACAAGAACAATATCACTCTAACTATGATGGAGTATATAGAATTCTCGTCCGTTTATAATAACCGTGGCATAACTCGTTTAACCGTGATAAATGGGCAGGGGCAAACATTGGGGGCGGGGGGTCCGGACGGGTATGTTGAACCTATTTATATTTCAAGTTTAAAAAAACGAGAGCCCCCACCAAAGAAGAACAGAAGACCGCGTGAATCAAACAAATCTAAGAAGATTCTGAAATATGAAAGGAAAAACAAAAAAAACAAAAACAGATCTAAGATGGGATGGCGGGATGGCAAGATGGAAGAAAAGACGGTGGATAGATCTACTTCATTTTGTCAATGTTTATCTCTTTAATTCAATTTTTACCTTAAACTCACTTTTGTCTTGGACTACCTGGGTTTGGTTGGATTTACAATTTTAGTACTATATTTCCCCTTATATAAATCAAATTCATATTTTCATTTGCATTATAATTACCACCATTATTTACATTTTCTCAGCACAAAAATTAGCCCTAAATTCATTTTGATAATCAGAAAGTGCAGTACGTACCGAGCTTTTACTCATAATCAAGAGTCTAGACACACGTAATCTTTTTTTCAGAGGCAAGTTGTTTGCCATTTTTTAGAGGCAAGAGTCTAGACACACGTAATTCTATATTCCTTGGCTTTTATTCGTTGTTACTAGGGTAGTGTATTTTAAACCGAAGCTACAAGCTTCAGGGTAGGTGTTACTTTGTATTTTTCTGTCTTTTCGGTTGGATATGCACCATAACAATTTATGTTACATACACCATGCATGAGTAGCACCAGTGTTTCTTTTGACGAATATGTAACCATTTTGTCCCCATTTGGGTCCCCATGAGTTCTTGACAATCCAATAATCTTGACCATTACCTGATGAACCATATCCTACTATTAATACAGCACGATTATGTCTGCATGATCTTATGCCTGAGCAATCGTCCCCATTAAAGATTCCCTAGCAAAGTTAAGAAAACATATATTAGGTACTTTCAAAAGTGTATTTTTGGATGGTAGAGACTAAGTGGTAGGTAATGAAAATATAACTTACACCATTATAGGACTTAAAATGATGGCTTGCATATAGGGAAACACTAACAGGTTGTTTGAAAACATAACATCGAAGAGAACTTTCAGATATAGGACTGTGAAACCAAAATTGTTATCCATCAATAGTAGCAAATTTCATGTGTTCCTGCACCATGAAAACAGAATAATAAAGTAAAATAAGGAATAAATATATATATATATATATATATATAAATTAGCCAATTACTTAACACAAGTCTAAAAACTTGCCCGTGTGGCTTTGCAAGCACTACCATCAGCTGTATATGGATAATCCTCTTCTGAGGCAATACCACCATTGTTGATGACATACTGAAATGCGTCACCATACCACCCTCGTTCGTTGCACCCACCATTGTTCAGAAAGAGTCGGAAGCCATCCTGAGACTATTTGGTTTATCCCTTCCATATAGCACCAGTTGCAGAGAATGTCCAACAACTTTCTATATATAAGCATGAATTTGATTGCTGTTAAACATATGTCACTTGCTATCATTACTAGTTTTGGTCATAAATACAAGACCCGGTTGATTTTTTTAAGAAAATCCTAAAAATGTTAATTACATTATTTTAAAACATTTAAATTTATTGTTTTTCTTCAAATTATTTTGTCTAACTTATAAACTAATATATAATATAATGATGCACAACATATAATATGATTAACTAAATTATTTACCATATTTAATTTATCTAAAAAAAAGTCAACTAAATCTTATATGTAGAATAAAAAGAGTGGCTGGCCAGCTGTCCTTCCCATAGAGGAACCAACAATTAGCGGAGGATTAATCCTTATACCTTGTGAAAGGAAAAAAAAAAAATCAAAGGAGTGGTTTATAACCAAAAAAAATAAAGCATATTTAAACTTACTGCATGGGCTGTGTTTTTTAACATAAGTGATAGCTCCTTTGGTCCTCCAATCCCAAGAAGAAGGTGCATTTGGACAGGATGTGTTTTTTAATACCATTTTGCTGTTGTCGTTTTCAATTATGGCCATCTCTGTCTCATGTAGGTAAACTTTGCCGAACTCTTCATGACTCATATCTGAAAATTGGTTCAAACCCAACCTATAGTCACAGGGCGACTTTCTTTCTGCATTTTTCTCTCTGATATATTTCAAATTGTTTTTGAAAATTTGAAATCTGACTGCCTCCTCTTCTAGAGTTTGATATTCTCGTTCAGTCTCTTTCTTCCACATTTGGAATAGATGGAAAACTTGTTCGTGAGATGTGAATTTGTCCAGATCTAGGTTTGAAATGGAATGCTCATCAAGAACACTAGATGTGAGATAAATTGAAGCATACCAAACAAAGAAAGGGAGGAGCGATTTAGTAACGGTAGAACTCATTGTGCACTAGACAGTGATAGATTTTAGTCGTTTGGATTGTGGTTCTTCCATACCATTGTTCCGTGCGAGCGCGGGCCGGGCCATCGTCCCTTTATCACAAATTCAATATTGAATATTTAATACGTATGTACAACTTAAATTTTAAAATATTAATGTTTGTTATATATCCATACTTTTTTTAGCCTCTTCTCTGAGTTCAGGGTAAAATGAATATTGCGAGAGTTGGTGGGCCCTAAATCACAAATAATTGCTCAGTATTTAATTTCCAGACATTTTTAAACTAAAAAGATGGTTAGAAAAATATAAGGTTTTTTTCTTACTCTCAATTTCAAGGTTTTGTGTTTAATGTTCTAGATGCTAAATTTAATAGTACTTTCTCTTATTTTAATTATAAAAGCCTGTTGACTTTTTTAAAAAATCTCAAAAAAGATAGTTACATTAATTTAAAGCGTTAAAATTTATCATTTTTCTTTATATTATTTTGTTTAACTTATAAACTAATATATAATATAATAAAGCATAATATATTATATGATTAAGTAACTTATTTTGCTTTCTTAATTTCTGCAAGAAAAAATCAACTTGCCTTTATAATTAGGACTGGAGGAATAACAATTAGGTCTTAAATTCTTTTTACCTATATAATTACTTAATATTTCAAATAGTTATAAATAAGAAATCTCATGCAATTAAATGTGAACGACCTACAAAACCTAAATTTCATATTGTCAACTAAAACTTAGATTACATTGCTTACAATTATGTGACAGTTAATATTAGTAACACATCTTTAAGCAATCTTTTGGCACACTATCGTTTTAAATTAATGTTTTGTGAGGTTAATTATTGCGCAAGTTTAAGTTTTATATTATTTGGAAAATGAATCTAGTAGTCCTCAGAGTTTCTCTGCACTTTGAATCAGGTCACTGTAGTTATCTTCTTTTTAATTCCATCCTTATTGTTTGCTAATTATTTAATATAGTCCTTCCATTTATGATCTGTGAAGATTCCTTACTGAAGGATTTTGGACCTACATGGAATCTGGTCGACTCATTGAGTACCCACATGAGATCGAAGCACCAATTCAAACTCTGATCACGTTATACAGAAGAAGCACCAATAGAAAAGAAGAGAACCAGAGAGAGTTGTTGTTTACCAGAGTTTCTATCGTAAAACATAAAAATGACCACCACTTTCCTCAATCTGGTTTCATCCCATATATTATGTATGGGTAGTTGTTTTGATTTGAATTTGAATTTTAAATAATATATTAAAATTCTTCTCTTGGACCCATATATTTTTTATACTTATATAACAGTCCCTAATCCACCAAGGGTGGACTAGGCATATTCCAGCATCTCCCACTCACACTTGGTGGATTAGATGTTATGAGTCAATTCTCTTTCTCTTCCATCCTTCTTTCATACTAGGTGCTCTACCGAAACCACGTGGGCATGACGCTCCATTTGGGTGTCTTGCACTAGGAATCCCTTTTTATAGAGATCAGCACAAAAACAACCCTATAGTGTAGCTCGAACATATAAATATAGTGCCTCTGATATCTTAGATTTAACCCATATAAACTTTCATTGTGGCTAATCTAATCCCTCTTGAGTCTTGATAAAACTCATATTGCCGTTATCATATGCATAGTGTCTACTCTTATGAAATTCCCAAAGTAACATCATAAGGGACCAGCCTTAGACACAAGCATAAACGTGTATATTCTAGATAATCTTTCTTTTGCCCAAATAGCATGTTAATATGAATTAACCACTTTACTAACATAATACCTTTAAATCATATATGTCATGATTATAAGAAAAAAATGCTAAAGTAGCGAACGTTGAAACATATCTCCATAATATTGTCAAAGTCAAAGGACATTTTTGAAAGGATTAGCCTTTTTGGGACTCACACAACAATGAAGTATGGATCTATTTATTGTTTCCCATTTGCGGCTCTCCAACACATGCAATATGAATAGCATGCTATAGTATTACTCTTATACGTTAAGAGAGCATGTCGATTTAATCTTATCATTAACACCATACAGACTTAAGTTTAGACATGCACAATATCTAAACTGAAATTCCTCAACTTTTCTCATATTATATGACTTCAATTTGAAGAATTTGTTGTCTAGTTACAGGCATCATGGATGTGGGATTCCATGATTCGATCCATATTAGTAATAATGGGTCTTATCTCAACTTACTACACTATTAAGTTGAGGTGACATTTAATTTGTGTCTCTTATCTACCATATCAGCATTATAATTGCTTTGCTGGTGAACACAATTATCTCATATTTGCACACTTCTCTTGAGTGTCAAAGGTAATGGCTTGTGTGAGAAAGTCAACCTCATCAACCTATACGACACACTACAAATTGTGTAGTTTAACATATACATGTAAATCCATAATGAAGTGCCCATACTTCATTTTATATGCATGAAAAAGGACTCATCATGCTTTTCATGCAGTTCCTTGGTCATATGCTTATTTTGAGCACTTTGCATAGGAATTTGTTGTTCAACAACAACTTTATGTGCTATAATAATTCTAACTATATCATATCTTTCATATCTAGTATTGAAATGATAGTTAAGGTCGTTTGCTCATACAATGACTACATTGTTTTCACAATACATTAACAATGGATTTGGATTCTTACTTTCAAATCATAGATTTTTCTCCAAACAGCATCAGTCATATATCAACTTGTACTGACAAAGTACATAATTAAAACACATATAATCATTATGTGCCCTAAAGTATCTCAAAGACCTTTGTGGATCGATTCCAAGTCTCTCACAATAGTTAGATTAGTAGCAACTTATAAATCATACCACAAAACATCTATCTGGTCTTGTACACATCATTGTTTATGTTAGATTACCAACAACATTTAAATGGAGATTTCTTTCCATATTATATGTTGATTTAGTTTAGGGACATATATCAAGACTTAGAATCACTCAAGAAGCTCTTCAATATAATATCTTATGAAAGAGATTATTCTTCTTAAGTTATCTCATTAGATCTTAAATCCATACTACCACAGAATCGTACATATATGGTGCTCTATATATCACGGTTTTCAAAAACCCACCATATATGGATAGGCGGAAGTTTTCAAGAATCATATATAACAGTTATAAGCACCAACCATCATATATATGTGAACTATATATAACGGTTGTTCATTAAACCGTCATATAATTCCACAGGTTTTGGTAAAAAATAAAACCATATCATATATGACAGTTGTGTGATAAAAACCATCATACATATGTCTGATATGTGACGGTTGTTCTGATAAAACCCGTTATACATTTGATATATGACAGTTTTGTAATAATAACCGCCCTATATTCTTCGTTCATAAATCTGATATATCCATTTTTCATCATCATTTGAAACTTCGTAAAACACCAGAAAGCTTAGTTTTCCACCTGCGACGAAGGTTTTTGATATCC
>JBAGKO010000010.1:34812737-34828207 GCA_037177275.1 Acacia concinna
TTCATCGTTTCTCTTCACTTATTCATGTAATGGCCTATTATTCAAAAAACAAAAACCAAAGAAAGCAAGAGGAAGGAAGGAAAAATTGAACGATGAGAGTGAGAGGAAAAGGCTAGTACGGAAGGATACGTAGGAGACGTGTTTGGTCAGTCTGAAGGAATGAGAATTAAAGAAAGCACGAAGCGACAAAAGAAGGCCTACGTGGCATCACTTACTCTTAGCCACGTACCTTCCACTTTACTTTGTTTTGGATAAGTATAACTTCGCTTCTTTTCCACCCACCTCCTCACTTTATTTGCCTTCTTCTCCCTTTTACTTTTTCTTTTTCTTTTTCTTCCAGATATAAATATTATTATTCTTTTTTATAGATAAATATTATTATTCTTAATCAACAGTAAATAATCCCATTGGTTCATAGTCAACATTTATATATTTAAAAATATACTTGTCATGTGCTCAATTGTTGAGTTAATAATATTGGTCCAAATATAAGATTTATTTCACATCAATACCAATTTTTTTAAAAAATTAGTCCTATTAACAATCGCTCAACAACACTGAAATTGGATAAATGAGATAAATTAATAAAGATGATTAGGATTTTCTTTAAAAATATGTCATATTAACTAACTTTTTTATTCTAATCCACCTAGTTAATTGGATATTTGATCAAGGATCGGATACGTAATTTTTTAGCTATTAACTTTCTTTCTATTATCAATTCAATTCTTGAAAATTGGCTCTTTACAATTCAGTTATTATATAGTTAATGGGACTGGATAATTATACTATTAAGTTGTTTTGAATCTAATAAAAACCAGAAGTAGGTAACTTGTTTTGATTTGGAAAAACTATAAAAATCAAGTTAAAATTAAGAACTAAATTAATGAATACAAAAAATTTAGAAGCCAAAACTTGTATGTTCTCAATGAATATATACCTGTTGACAAAAAAAAAATGATAAATACCCCACTATAATATGATAAACTCCAACAATGTATGTCATTTGGAACTTGAAATTTAAGTTAGGGAAAATGACATTTGGATTCCTGATAAAAAAATTATTAATATTTGGGTATATTTTTCAAAAAAAATTATTAATGTATTATGGTTATCAATCTTTTGTATTTTGGGTCAACTATAGGTGTCATTTTCACAATATCATTATCAATATGATTCAAGGAACAAGGGACAAATTAAAGCATTAGTAATAATGGCTTTGTGAGGGAGCCAAAAGACATTATTCTTTGTAAGTTACAAATTGATTTGAACATAACAAATCATAAATAAAGCACGTGGATTTTTCATTACATGCAACAATGTGAAACACCTATATATATATATATATATGCTAATCTTAATATTTATAGGACTTGATTTCCCTACTCATGGAGTAGAGAGAGCTAAATAATTTGGGTTATCTACATTTAATTTGGATAATACATATTTTTTTTATACTTTTATTTTTTTTCAAAAAAATTATTTTAATGGATATCTCTTAATTAACATTTTTTCAAAAAACAATTTTTTTATGTAAAAATCTCTTTTTAAAAAAGTAAAATTTGAATAGCGAGACTACTCATCTTTTAAGATAAATAGGGAAATCAAGTCCTTATATCCTCCTATTTACACGTGATTTTAGTGTGTTTATTGTTTTAAGGGTCTATATTTTTGCTTCTCCCAGCATTTTCATTTTGGTTATTATTACTACAAAATTCTCCATCCACATCCGCACATGCTCACTTGTTATTGCATGTGATAGTTGAGGCGGCTATCTTGAATTTGAACCTTGTTTTCTACATATGATAGATACACTCCACCTATCTCTTCTTGCATTTCTTTCTTGTCACGCAAAACAATAATTATTATAATAATATTTCTTGCCAGCAATAATTATAATAATATTATGTTCACGCTTCATTTTATTGTTGAATTTAAGTCATTTGCGTCATTCAATTTTAATTTAATTCAAATGTTAGTATTTTAAAATTTGTGGCACCCACTTTTTGTTTATACTTCCTCCGTCCCTATTTATAAGATCCAGTTAATTTTTTTTAGAGGATCCTAAAAAAATTATAAGAAAGCTAATTATATTACTTGATCATATCATATATAATATTTTATTATATTATATATTAGTTCATAAGTCAAACAACATAATTTGAGTAAAAACGATAAATTTTAATGTCTTAAAGTAATATAATTAACTTTCTTAGGATTTTCCTAATATTCTTTAAAAAAGTCAACTAAGTCTTATAAATAGGAACAGAGGTAGTAATTGTAAAAAATAATCATATATATTTTTTAGAGTAAAATACATCAACCCCTATTCTATTCATTTTAAATTACAGAGATTTTTTCTCTATTTTGAAAACCTATATGGACTTTCCTTAAATTCAAAATATGTTGCATAAATCTCCCTTCTAATTCGAAGATTTAACTTAAATGCCCCTCCTTAAAATAAATATCACTGAATTATGGATGATGCAAATTTTCACCAAAAATATAATCATTTAACTATATATCTTTATCAAAAAAATTTAGAAAAAAATAGTTTATATTTTTAATTTTTTTTGTTCATGTCAACTTGATTCCAATATTACAACGTTAATATCATTATAATTTTTATTTTCAAATAAATTTAAAATGTTAATCGTGTTTACTTATTAAAATTTACTTATGATATAATATTTTAAATGCATGTTACCTAAAATGTTTTGCAATATAATATATATATATATTTAAATTAAGTTATACAATTAAAACAGGATATAATTTTGAGATTTATATATTCATATTATATAATTCAAAATTTATAAATATACTTCATTAAATATATCCTTTTTCAAAAGGTACTCAAAATTTTTTTTGATAAGTTTTTAATATTTTTCAATTAAAAAATTACTTAAATTTTTTCTTAATTTAGTAAAAATGTTAAATAATGAATAGTAGTGTATCATTAATAATTATTAATGTTAAAAGATAAATTAGCTAGGGATTTAGTATAATGAGGGGTAAACTAGTGAACAATATTTTTTAATATGGCTTTTAGTTCAAAGGAAAGTGTTTAGCGGTTATCTAGTTACACGCGCACGGACATGTTAATATTGGGTTTAAATTTTGGGGCCTCATTTAAGAGTAATGACTGGTGTTGTTGCTAGGACAACTTATCATTAAAATAAACCAACATACTTTTGTTTTGACTGAATAAACTAAATATTAAAAAAAATATAAAAATATGAATTCGTGTCTGCGCTAAGGCGTGAGGGAGAGAACTAACACCTAAAAATAGAGGTTCATGAAAAAAATATTTAAAAATGGACCAAATAACACAAGCTTTAGCATTTAAGTTGATGATAAGATCATAAAACGAATTTGCCTTTTAAGGGTGAAAACTTGAGTATTTAACTAATTAAGATTAAGAAGATTGGGCAATTAAACAAATCAGGGTTAATCGTAAACACAATTAGGCCCAACAAACTACTCCTCACGCCCCTTTTTACAATAGCCTAACAAAAGTTGTTTGAATATTTATTATTTAATGAGTTTTCTTCCTTTTTGTCCCATCAATTTTCTTCCCATTTTATCACTCAATAATTATATATATTTCATTAATTAAAGGCCCGTGATACTTATATTTATAGTATTTCTTTCTCTTATTAACCCCTATAAATAAGGGCATACTTGAAATAAAAAACTTTATATTAGACACCTTATTATTTTTAACTAATTTTAACTACTTTTTTAAATTGCACAATTCAATTATGGGGCTCTTATAAATAGGATGAAAGGGAGTGCTTTACGACATTGAATTCATTAATAATACTATGTATGACACTTAATAATATATGAGTTAAATAACTAATTTTTGAATATAGTTAACATATTTATTTATAATAAATACTGGCATATGTTTGTTGCTTTAAAAACCAATTTTTATAGAGAGCACAGCACTGTGCTCTACTGACTTGGATCACAGGAAAGAACATTGTTGAGGAACTCAGGTGGTGTGATGAGATAAACACAACGCCCTCCATTATGTTCAACCCTTGTTTTGTTAAAAAAATCTATTGTCTTTATAAATAGTAAAAATACTTATTATTTTTTTTAGAGATTTCCCATAATTGTCTTTACATTCAAATATATAGTTTCAATTACAACCCTTCCCATTCACAAGACAAAAACATGGGATATTAATGCAGCAGGAAAATAACGTCAATGTGGTGGATGATACTGTAAAATAGCATCAAGGTGCCATTTAATAATTAAAACTTAATGTGCAAAGATAAAAATGCTCCAATAAATAAGGTATTATAGAAAATTTGTATATAGGAAATGAGGGAGAGAATGAGAACTTGTGTTTAAGACTGAATCAAAACCCTTAAATCAATTAATTTCTATTATTACTTTAATCATTTATATTAAACTCTAACATTACATTACTTTCTACCCTTTCATTACCCTTACTAATTACATGTGTATATAAAAATAATTATATAATTTAAAGTCTCTTAAAACTTTGCAAATGCCTTATTAACACCTTTAGAATGTGCTTTACAATGAAGGGAAAATAGAATGTGCTTTACAATGAAGGGAAAAAAAAAAGAATGTGCTCTATAGGAGTACTTAATATTTGTTTGAATTAATTTTTGTAAATAGTTTTTATGCTTTATAAGATAAGCATGTGAGAAAAATTTTACCTTAATTTACGGAAACAACTTTTAAAACTAACTTTTTTTAGGTAAACAAATACTCTCTTAGGTGATGTCGTAAGACTTTTTTTTCCTGGGTTATGAGTAAATCAACCATTTGGGTCAGTAAAGTAGGCCCACTTAATTAAAAGAGCAGCAGTAGGGCCCTTGCCATTTGGGCCGTTTCGGTCCTTTTACTTGTTTCTATGTTATTCATGGCATTTGACCAACGCTCAGTTGACTTCCCAGTTCCAACTTTGAACAATGTTTGTACCCCACAAACTTAGGTCCCACGGGTGTTTAAAAAAAAAAAACCATCAAACTTAGGACCCTTTTAAGGCTTAGAAACTTATAATATAAGTAGTTTATACTTTTTCTAATAAATATGCTTCTCGCTATTCTAATTTGTGTTTTTTTTCTTTTAAGATGAAGCCGTTTCCTACCTCACCCAACAATTTGTTAACGTCCTACATTGATTTTTATACGAATATCGAATAGTTTTACCTTTTATTATTATATATACAAGTATATATTTTATAAATAAAATATACCATGATTTTTCTGTTAAATAATCTAATGATAAAAAATTGTACTAAACTTTTTTTTAGGTCTGTCGTTATCAATATATATTAATACGCTTATATAAATGCAGTGTAAAATTTGTAACATGTATTTTGGTCAGCTGATTCTTAACATGTATTTACAGCACTCGTGCTTCTCAAGTATATATCTTGGTCCTTTTAATCAATCAATTCAATTCTCAAAATTTAAAAATAAGAAATAAATTATGCATAACGAGCAAAATAATAATAATAAATAAATGAAGGCTTTGCATATACTTTTTTTCGCCACAAAAAAGAATTGAATATTAGCAAAATAGGACGGATTTATTATGGAGTCCAGCTTGATGAGAAAGTGTGATAGGAGCTAATTTGTCTGCTGGGTAACTACAAAATTTAAAGGAGAAAAGTGGTCAAATTAATTTTCAATCCGTAATGGTGCGGCAAAACACGTCAAGAGCTATAATAATTAATTAAAAAATTTAAAGTAAGAGAAACACAAAAGTAGAATTGAAATAAAAAAAACATAAATAAGTATTGTAGTTCTTTATTAAGATAATTAAAGTATTAATATATCTACATTTACACCTTTAATATTTTAATTCACAATTAGAAAATTTATTTATCTTCTTATATTTCAATTGTATTTTTGTGTCTTTTTCTCAAATTTAAAATTCTGTGAAATAAATAAATTGATGTAATTCAATGTTAAAAATAGGGTTAATATCATTGTCAGTCCTTAAACTTAATCAAATTTTAGTTTTGGCTCCTATAATTTGAAATAATTGGTTTTAATCCCTATGTTTGATTTCAACTATTAATCTATGTATTTTTCTATTTTGGTCATTATACTTACACTCACAGTAAGTCTTTATAAAACTAATATGATCAAAACGAACCATTTCAAATTACATGAATTAAAATCAACAACAACAAATAGAAGATACCCATAAAAAAGTTAAGTTCTTAATATGTACAAGCCAAATGGATTATAACAGTTTTTACATATAATAGATAGAAGATAGATTTATAAATCTACTTCTACACTTGGAATATTGAGAGAAAAAAATTTTTAATATTGAAAACGACTTCAACCAAATGATGATGCTAAATAGAAAAGAAATCCATTCATATGTGAAGAAAATTTTAAATTTTTAAGGATTTAAACAGTTGGGATTAACATGAATTCAAAATACACGTTTATTGATGTGTGAATATTGTAAATTTCCTATAGTCAACTTCATCCATTTCATATCCAAGGTGTAAAAAAAAAAAAAAAAAACTCCATCCATTTTATGCCACGTAACTTCAACTTTAATTTGATGTCACAAGCTTATATGAAAAGAACAACAGTTTTTTTTAATAGACAAACAGACACACATCCACATCAATCAAAATCTGCTTTATTTGTGCCCATATATATATATATATATATATATATAGATAAAAAAAATATATGGATAAATCGATGAACGCCGCTGGTTAACAAAAGAAAAATGATGACTGCCTCTTCCTGTTCTATATATCAAACAGTTTGTTTGGGATTTGGTTTTAGCCTTTTAGGTCATCAAATTGACTTTTTGAATTCAAAAAGCTAATTAAGGCTCAAAATAATATTTGGTACAGATAACTTTTTGGCCAAAAACCTATTATTGTTGAAGCTTTTCACTTTTGAAACTGATTTTTAATATAACATTTAAATAAATTTATGTCAAACAAATTCTTTTTTTTTTTATAAATAAAAGCTTATCTAAATTGCATTATGCTTATTGGCTTTTATCCCAACTTAAAATAACTTTTACAAACGTCAACCAAACAAACTCATCTTTTAGAGTGAAAGTCACGGTCCTTCTGTTTTTTATGTTTCCATGGGGCATTAATTGTTGTTTCCCCCTCCCAACCATTACCCAATGTAATACTATGAAGGTATTAAAAAGGGGAAAAATATATAAAAATATAATTAAAATAGGTAAAAGATAAATAAATTTTATAGTTGTGAATTAAGATACTGAAGATGTGAAAGTAGATATATTAATGCCTTAAATATTTTAATTAACAACTGTAAAATTTATTTATTTTTTACTTATTTCACTTATATTTTTGTGTCTTTCTCCCTATAAAAAATATTGTTGGCCAAGGATAAAAATGAAGAGTAATTTCAAAAAAAAAAAATTGAAAACAACTTTATCACTCTAGTGAATTAGTACAAAGTGACTTCTTATCTTATTATAACTTGCTTCTAACTACCTCTCAAGAATTAAGAAGAGGCTATTGAATCATTAACTCTGTCAAAAGCATTTTTCTACTGTTACGAGTTAAGGGATATTTTTATTTTGAAAGTATTCACTAGGGTGATTTGGCCCCATAAGTTTAAAAAAAGGCAGTAATTCTACCCCTACCATTATCTCAATCAATTTTAATAATTAGTTGACTAAATATACTAAGTTAGCAATTCACTTGTCATCTCAATTATTTTTTGTTGAAGTTCAAATTTGCTTTAAAAGTTCATGTGTCATCATTTACTTCATTTTTTTTAAAGTTGGATTTCAAACTTCTACAATAAATTTGCACCTTAATAAAAATATTGTGGATGGCACGGGGCTTTCAATTTAGTATATTTGATTAACTAACAATTAAAATTAACTAAGATAACGGCAAGGAAAAAATTGCTGCCTTTTTAAAATTTCCTGAATAAAATTGCTCTCAAAAAAATTTTAAGAGAAAATTGTCCTTGGTGAATGCTTCTAGGATAAAAAAATCCACATTAACCCTATCATTATCTCCATCTAATAGATTCTAAATCTCTTCCTAATAAATTGTAATAAAGATAATACTTGAAAAACGTTCGTTATTGACTATTCAGATCACTTATATTTAAGATTGGGGGGCCTTATATTGATCCGAAGGAGTATGAGTACATGTTGTATCATGCATACCTAACTTTTGATACAGGAAACATTTATATGAATTAGTCTTAATTAAGATGGAGAGGATTAATGTGATCACGTCATGGTACCACATCATGAATTAAATGCCCCGCCTTCTGTTTGTCTACGACTCTCAATATCGTTTTGATTTGTCCCTTTCATTGTTGGCAAAAATAATATTTGTCCGTTTCATTAGATAGTGTTGTCGTTGAGCCCAGATTGTATCATAATCCTTTTCTCCTCTTCCCTTATAAGCCTTCAATTCTACGTGTGTGTGTGTGTTTTAAAAAAAGATGCCAAGATTAATAAGATTAATGGTTCAGGTTGGCTGTTTCTGAAGAAAGAGAAGAGGAGGCTTATGAGAAAATATACTGTTGTTGTTGTTGTTCTTGTTGTTGTTGTTGTTGTTGTTGTTGTTGTAAGAAGCGCTCTTTATTCTTGAGTTGTGAAATTTACTCCGAACTTGATAAGATCTCAGAGTTTTAAGTTAGATGCTCCCTCTAATTTTTATTATAAGGAACCAACCATCTATTATAAAAAATTAATAAAAACAATTAAAAACTTTGAAGTTATCCTTAAATTCAAGTAATTCCTAATATTATCCTTACTAACAATATGGAATTCAAATATCACATTAATTATTACTCTCTTCCACCACCCTTAGCTATATATTGCATGTTTGGTATGACATTATTGCCTAATAACGTTCGATCCAGCACCCCCAACATCCGATTTTGTAAAAAAATAAAAAGGGTATTTTTGGTTCTCCAGTATGCAGAACATACAATATAGCCAAAACGTTTGAAATCTTATAAGCAAATATTTCATGGTTAATGGGATGATGGCATGCAGGGATTTTTTTTAAAAATTTTCTATTACGATTTACTCTATTTGATTTTAATTATAAGATCAAGTTGACTTTTTTAGAAAATCTTAAAAAAGTTTATTATATTATTCTAAAGCATTAAAATTTATTATTTTTCTTCTGAACTTTTTTGTTTGACTTATTTTAAAGCATTAAAATTTACCATAATATATTTACATGTAATAAGACTCACTCTAGTCCTAATTATATGATCCAGTTATTTTTTTTGGGAGAGATTAAGGAAGTGAAAAAAGTCAATTAGGTCTTATAATTAGGATCGGAGGTATTATAAATATCACAATATATTTACATGTAATGAAACCCCTTCTAGTTCTAATTATAAAACCTAGTTGATTTTTTTAGAGATTAAGGAAGTGAAAAATGTCAACTAAATTTTATAATTAGGACCGGAGGTATTATAAATATCACAATATATTTACATGTAATAAGACTCCCTCCAGTCTTAATTATAAGACCCAATTGATTTTTTTAGAGAGCTTAAGGAAGCAAAAAAAGTTAATTAGGTCTTATAATTAGAACCGGATGTAGTAATTATAAGACTCAAATGAATTATATTCGTAATGAAATTAGAGACCGAATTATACAGTCCATGTGATCAGATTAGTAATGTAATGTTATTTCATAAGAAATTTTATTTCTTTGCTTTTTAATTTATATGCATTTTTAATAATTTAATTTTGTTATTAATTATATATTTTTAGCTTTTAGGGAAAATTCTACAGAGGTTCCAAGTAAGGGAATATATGTTAAAAAGATCTCGAAAAAAGTAAAAATTACTATCAGGTCCCGTAAAGTTGTCAATGGCACCTCAGGGGTTGTTAATAACAACCCTATAGCAGCTCTGAAGTTGTTAACTAGGACCTAACAATAATTTTTTCTATTCTTGGGACCTCTTTGACGTATATTCCTTTATTTGTGATCTCTGTGTGATTTTCTCTAGCTTTTATTCTTAACTTTTGTTAAATTTTTTTTTCTTTTTTATGGTATAATTTTTAAATTTTACAATATATATAATATTCATTAATATTCATGTCCACTTCGGTCATTTACCATAATAAGTTACTTTTTAAAATATCAACAAAACACATTTTACTTTTATATAAATCACTTATAAGTTACTTATACTACCGTCAATCTAAATATAATTACATTACACAATCTGACTTATATATAATTTGACATATCCAATTAGTCTGATTATAAATAAGTCACTTATCCCATCGTTATTCCAAACACACTTATGGTTAGTTAACCACAAGAAATTTGCAAAAATATCACATATTTACCTTTTCAAATGCTAGATTCCTTATGGTATGCCAAAAACAAAATTTGTCATGCAGGTATGAAATCTACTCCACAACAAATCATTACGTCAGCTAATGTTGCAGCAAACATTGTCACTTTCACTCTACTACATCAGGAACCTCAGGCTCCTGATGCACATACAAATGAATCAGCATATATTGAACGACATCCTTTTATAAAATGGAGTTCAAGTCAATGGATTATATTGTTCAATCTTAAATGCACCAGCCGAAAACTTCGAACTTTAAAAGTTACATTATTATTTGACCAACTACTATTTCATGAGTGGGTCATGATACCTACAACGAGGATAGGCATACTACATATATAGTTACAGGGCCTTCGGGATGCTATGTCTTTTCTACTTTGACAAAATTAGTTTGCTCATCTACATAGGTTCCCTATACTTTGTAAACTTGTAAAGCAATCACATAATAAAATTATCACTAAAACTAAGCATGTGTCATGACCCCTCGCATACCTTTTGCAAGATGTTTGTATATTATTACACTACTTTGTATCTTATGCTTTTTACTATTGAATGCATAATTACTTTTCATAGAAAAAAGGGCAAACATGAAAAAAAAGCTTCTTGGAAACTTGCACGCCCTTTATAAAAATGATAAAAAACACTTGTTAGTTAGCATCTTGTAATAAAAATAAGAGGGAGCACGTAGTAATTTTCATTTGGAAAACAAAACACACTATTATTCTCATCTTATCTTATTTATAGGGCACTTCCAACATTTTTTACACTGGAAAAAAAAAACCTTAAACTCTCTTACCTTTGTCATAACAATTTTCTAAATCTACTCCTAACTAATATACATAATACTACATGAAAACAAAAATCAACATAATAATAAATGAAAGATGAATAGTGAAATTGTACATTCACCTTAAAATTTAAGGGAAAATTGCGTTGAGATTCTGAGTAAAAAAATTTACGTTAAATAGGTCTCGAGATAAAAAAATTACTGTTAAGTCTTGTAGAGTTGTCAATGGCAATATTTGGAGTTGTTAATGACAACTCCATGACAACACATAGTGTTGTTAATTGAGACCTAAAATTAATATATTTTTATCTCGGGACCTCTTTAATATATATTCTCTTACTCGAAACCTTTACCCAATTTTCTTAAAATTCAATGAGGTACCTTCTTTATGAAAAATATTTCTCTATCTATCTATAAATAGGACCAGACAAGTATTTATCTTTTTTTTTTCTCCAACACTAATTATAAAATATATGCCTTATATCACGTGTCATTTTCAAGAGATACCCTACAAAATCAACTAAAGAACATGTTGCTTTTGGATTAAATATTGGGGGAAAAAACGAACGGCTTGAATAATAGTTTATTTATTTATTTAATTATTTATTTAGGATAAATACAAAGAAAGAGGTAGGCAGGGACCAAATTTTTGGATTTTAGGAAATACTCTTATCATTTTATATATACAAGTCACTTTCAATATTTTCATATAAACTAAAAAAAACCCTTAAATTTTATTAACTATTCTATAAAATTTAACAATTTTCTAATTTTATCTCTATATAATATATATTACACTCTATAAAAATAAAGTTAATATAATAATAAATTGAGGGTGAAATTGTAAATGTGATAAAAAGTTTTCTTTTCTTTCTGACTTATATATAGACAAGAGGAGGAGGGACGACACCAAATTAATTAGATGTCAGCCACGTATAAATAATGAGGAAGGAGCTGGTCAAAATGGAAACGATGGCCATTCAACTTTCTACTTTAATTTCCCCATTCCACATTACTAAATTATGCACTTCCCAATAAGTCATCTTCTAAGCGTATTTTTTTTATCCCAAATCTAAGTCACCAATAATTTCATTACTTTTTCTACATTTTCCCCTTGTTATATTAATTGAGCTTCGATCACATCATTTAAACAGGAATAAAATTGAGAAAAATTATTAATTAAAGATAAATTCAATAACTTAAGTGTGAGCATGAAATAATTAGTAAAAACTGCCTTGTAACAGGGGTAAGGGGACTCTGAGAGGAATCGGCTTCAAATATACTCCATCCGGTTTACTCCCTCTTATCCTTATTAAAAAATACAAACTAACTAATTTTTTTTATCTTTTTTTTTTCATGCACTTGCAAGTTTTTAAGGTGGATTAAATTTATTTTTACATGTCTACCCATATTCAATAAGGATAGTGGGAGAAAGTAATAATTAATGAGTATGATATTTGAGTTTAGTGTATGAGTAGCTAGTTAGTAATGGTAATATTAGAAATCATTTGAATTTTAAGACAACTTAAATGATTATAATTACTTTTATTGATTTGTGAGAATTGGTAGTTGGTATCTTATAAGAATCAGGAGAGTATAATATATGGTGTTTCTAGAAGAAAGTCATGGTTTGAAATATAAGTTGTATACATGATTATTAATGTTTATTTTTCAATTTATGCCCACTCATTATATTTTCTCCTTTCCAAATACAGTAACATATAGGGTTCATATTCTTCAATAAGGGTAAAAATGAAAAATACATATTAAATGAGTTAATTGTTACTTTTTATTTCACTAAATTAGTTAAAGTGTCTCAAATTATGGACATGAGGGTGCACATCACTTTTAACCCACTTACTGAAACTAAATAAAAATAAATTAACTCATTAAATCTGTCAATTTTTTTTTGAAAAAAAAAAAATCAATTCTACTCATGTTAAAATCTGCCGCACCCATTTTCTCTTTCTCAATAGTGTACCACAAAGGGGATAATTTTTTTTTAAAAAACATGTTACTCCCTTTATTCTTTTTTTTAAAGATATCAATAACCCAATTACATAAATAAAAAAATTTAGTTAAGATTGGTTAAAAACAAAAACCCTATAAAAAATACAACTCGTTTTAAAAAAACACTCTTATTTATACGAGCCATGATCCTTTCCTTAATAGGGAGAGACCCTGACACCTCTTACCCTTTATAAGGGGGAAAAAAAAGATGGGGAGGGACCCCCTTACTCTTGCACTAAAATGGTGTAAGAGTGCCAAGGAGGTGCCAGGGTCCCTCGCTACTAGGAAGAGGATCTCATTGCTATTTATACAAAGTAATGGTTAAACACACACTCTCTCGATCTATAAATATATTTATACGAAGTAATGGTTTCCTTTTCAAGATGTAGAATATACTCTATATATACTAATGTGATCTTTATTATCGGATATAGACATACAGTATGGGATGAAAATAAACACAAAAGTAAAGGGCTTAATTGGCCATTAGGAGAAAAATGATAATAAAAGGAAATGAACTGAAATAGAAATGAAGAAAGAAGGAAAAAGACCCAAAAAATGTTATAAAAATAAAGATATCTGAGTTAAGAGAGATTAAGAATAAGATCAAGAGGAGAGAATGTTCAAGAGAGAAAAGGGGAGATAATTCTCATTCACTTCTTGTTTGTTCCAACATTTGAGCAATGCCTCTATTTATAGGCAAAAGCAAATTTGGTGACCAATTAAACTTAGGGAGAAAGCATCTTATTTGGCTTGAAGAAGAAGCATCTTGTTGGCTTGATGAGAACGCCTTTTGCTGGCTTGAAGAGAAAGCTTCTTGTAAGTCAATGAACATCCACATAATTAATATTCATAACATTCCTCTTTGGATGTCCATTATAAATGTGCCTCATTAAAAACTTTAACTAGAAAAAACCCAATGGGTTAAAAACCTAACTAAATAAAAGAGTGCATTATTTATTGATACACTGTTTAATGCTACATCATTAAAAACCTTTCTAAGAAAAATCAATGGGACAAAAGTCACAAAACCTAGATAAGGAAAAAAGAGTACAACATGTATCAACTTCCCCTCTTGACAAGTTGAGATCTTTGAGTCTCAAAGGCTGATATTAGTGACAAGCTTTTCAAAGATTATTTCATCGATTGCCATGAAATAGTTGCGCCTTCAAATATAAACAAATATCCAATTTGTGATTTGCCATCATGCAGATTAGACAAAAATTCAAAATCTGCATAACCAATAAATACATTCTTGGAAACATTTGAGTAGAATAACCCCATATCCATAGTGTTTCTAAAGTAATGAAGAATGTGTTTTACTCCTTTTCAATTATCTTTATGTTGATTAAGAACTACATCTTGTTAATAAACTAACAACAAATGATATATTAGGACATGTGTAATTAACAAGATATATTAGTGCTCTAAGGTATGGTACTTCTGGAACATGTAGTTCTTCATCACCTTCTTTGCTGATTATTCGAGGTCTAAACAGGTCTTTATCCACTTTTAAAGACCTCACAACCATTATGGTATAATGGATGTGACTTATCCATATAAAAATTCTCTAGGATTTTCTTTGTGTATATTTCTTGTACTCAATCTGTAATCAAGATATAATTTGGGTCTTCCCAAATCCTTCATTTCAAACTCTTTTTTCAGATAATTAATTACCTTTTGAAGATCTTCAGGAGTTCTAAAGATGTTGATACCATCAACATAAACAACAATTATAATAAACTTACTTCTAAATAAAGATGCATAGACATATTGGCTCATTTTTGTATCATTTTTTCAACAAATATTCATTGAGATGATAATGCCACTTGCTCCATGATTGCTTCAAGCTATACAAGGACTTATTGAGTATTGTTCTTGAGAACTTAAATTGGACACTTCTAATATGTTAAGTCCTTTGGGGACTTATGCTTCTAGCACCTTATATCCTTCAGTGATATGTACTTCTGGCACCTTGGGTCATTCAAGGAGTTGTGCTTTTGGTACAGGGAGTCCTTCTGAAAAATGTGCTTTTAGCATCTTATGTCCTTCGGGGACTTGTGCTTCTGGTACATTAGGCCCTTTATGGACTTACTAATAAATTTTTAGCTTATGATCCTCATTTACATTATATGCTATATTATTAGCAATGATGTCGTCAACGTTGACTTCATTTCAATCCCATATGATTACATGCATAGCATAATTTATTGAGATTCATTCTTTTCACACATTTTAAGTACTTGGGTCTCTTCTGGGACTACTACATTCTCTTCAGGAGTTAGCTCTTTTGGAGCTAATAACTCTTTAGGAGA
>JBAGKO010000010.1:34834554-34848561 GCA_037177275.1 Acacia concinna
GTGCCTGAGTAAACTTGTGGGTTGTAAAGGTTCTCAAGTACCGGTGAAACTTGAGGGAGTGTAGTGGCTTCTCTTGTTCCTGATTCAAACAAGAAAATACTGAATTGCAAATCTCAAGTGGAGCTTGAGGACTGGACGTAGGTCAATTGGAGGACCGAACCAGGATAAATCTGTTTGTCACTTCTCTTCCCTTATCCCTTACGTTTCCAACATATATAACTTGATTCAATAACCTTATATTTATAATTCATTGTTTTCATACTCTCAGCTTTAGCTAACATAAGAAAAGATTTACAAAATTTATAAGGTTTAATTTTACACCCAATTCACTCCCTCTTGGGTGACAGCCGGTTCTTACAAAGTATGTTGACTGGCCGATCATTAATTCAACAACAATGTACATGGCTCATTGGAAATGGAAAGTCCATTAATTTTTGGCTTGACCATTGGCTACCAGGCCTTGTAGGTAGATCACTAAAATAGTTTCTAGATAGGGATCATGTACCAAATATCAAGGTCAATCATTTAATAAACGAGTGCACCTAGAATCTAGCTTTTGTGGTGAACTTGATTCCTAGTGAGATTATTTCCTTGATTGCTGGAATCCAATTGGACTATACTGAGCTTAAGGATAAACTGGTGTGGACAAATGCCAAAAATGGCACTTTTTTTAGTGAAGCTGGGCTATAAATCACAAATGTTGGGTTGGAATGCTTTAAGCCCAAGACCAAGCATCTCAATTACAAATTCCAAAAGAGTTCTGGAATAAATTGTGGATGGCCCCAAAACTACCAAGAATTCAGCATTTCTTATGACATTGTTGCAGCCAAGCTCTTCCTACCAAGAATACCTTGTTTTATAGACGTCGTGCTCTCAACCCGATGTGTCTTATTTGCCTCTTGGAGCTTGAATCTATTGAACACCTATTTTTCTTTTGCCCATGGGTGAGATGTGTATGGTTTGGATGTAAATTATCTTTGAGAATTGATTGCTCTATTGTTATAAACTTCATGGCCTAGTTTATTGACATCCTCACAGGGATGAGCCATCTTAAGGAATGTGACAAATACGAAATTATATGGCTTCTTTGGCTTATTTGGAAAGAGAGAAACAATATGATTTTTAATGGAAAAAATCTAGACCCTCAAGTAGTGATTAATCAGTGAGTAGGTCAGTTGCTTAGTTCCAGCGATCCTTAATGGTTCCTCATCAGATTATTATAAGCCCACAATATCCACAAGGTTGGCAACCCCCACCTATTGACTGGGTGAAAGTTAACTGTGATGGATCTTTTCAAATAAAAGATCACACTTATGCAATTGGTGTTATTTGTTGTAATTCAGATGGTCATATGTTATAGGGATATAGGGAATGCATTAATGCTGATTCAACTTTCATGTATGAACTTCTAGCCACCAAAAAAAGCACTCATCTTGTGCAAAGAATTAAATCAAAAGAAGGTAATTTTGGAGATTGACAATCTCGATCTGTTTTCCTGTTTAACAAATAAATCTGGGTCCCGTTGTGAATGGAAGAGCTGGAAAATACTGGATGAAACACTTGTACTAGTCAAATCGTGGTCGAACCTAACTTTCTCCTTTGTTACTCAAGGAGGAAACTCTGCTACAGACCATCTTATAGTCCAATGCCAAAAGAAGGTATACTTTCTGGGGTGGGTGTTGTCACCGACACCTTCTATGGCTGTTATCTTATCGCACAATCTGACAAAGTCAAGTGATTCCACTCATTTGGAGGCCACAACTGAAGACCATGATCGTGAAGGAATAGGCTAATATGATTGAAAGAGGCCACTGCTCTTTTTTGGATAGAAGTGGTTCTTATTTTCATTATTAGTACTTCTTAATTAGTTGCTATCTTTTATTGCTGCACAGTCTTACTGTATAAACTCTTTAGCCTTAGCTTTTCTCGTTGATTCAATTAAATGAAAATGCATATCCTTCAGGTCAAAAAAATAAAAGCTTTGGATTTTTTACTGCTAACTATCCATAATATTCTTTTAAAAGATGAAGCTAGTCAAATAGAAGGTTATAGTTACTAAATCTCAATCTCCAAAACTGAACATAGCCATAAGGTGAGATTTATTACCATTAAAACTCCCAATTTGTTTTATTGTCGCAATACCATAAGAAGCTAAAAGAAACATGAAAGTAAACAAATAGTAACATAAAGTACTCACCCTATTGAAGTGTAGGTCGTTTTTAGAAGAAAATTGCTTAAACCCTTTTCATCATATCCTCATTTATAATTTTTAATGTAACATTTAAGGCTACACTTACTTTTTTTTTATTTTCTTTATAAATTGTAAAATACGCAACAAATTAATAAGTCTTGTATGTTAGGTGGGGTCAACTGTATGGATCACATCATGGTGCCATTATGTTCTATCTACAATTAACTCTTTTGATAAATTGTAAGGAAGAAGCCCCATTCAATAAGATAGACGAGTGTTGTCTTCAATCCTCTCCTGTCTCTTTTCATTAGACTTTGTATTGTTTGATCTGTCCTCCTTACTGGCACTTTTAATAGCTGATATGATAGAGGAGGGTTGTGTTAGGCACTTAATAGCATAAAAGCCAATGTAAACTATGTCGAATCTTTATAAATTGTAAAATAAATAAAAGGAAAATTTGATAACACAACAAGTTTTTATATTTACATTTATTAATTTGTGTATAAATACCTTAAAAAATTTGCTATCCATACTCTTGTCATTAGTCCATATAGATGCTAGTTTCATGTTTTATTGACATCCCAATCGATGATAACATGTAGGGACATTTTAAGAATAAATAGTATCTTTAGGATAATTACTCCATTCAATTAGATTCTCAAGAAATTATATGGAATATAGTAATTCGAATGCGTTGGCAAAAAAAAAAGGAAAAATTCCACTTAAATACTAAATGAAATTTAAAAACCAAAACAATGGATGTTAACACTTCAAAAAGACATATTAGTCTTTAGAGGGGAAATTGAGTTTTGTAAGTTTGACTCAAAAGACTAATGCATCAACTTACTTTTTATTTCCATCTTCTTCCACCTCACCTCTCTCTCTCTCTCTCTCACACACACACATACATCTTCTATACTCACTCTTCTTTTAACACCTTACTTAAATTCTATTACCTTCCCTTAAGATGTCCCTTGGAACCACCAATGCGTTGAAACAGCGAAACAAAAAGAATAAAAATTTTCAAAAGAATAAATCAGAAAAACACTTTCCATTAACTTATACAATATTCAGAATGTACAATACTATCATTGTTCATAGATACATGCCTGAAAAAAGGAAACAGAATATCTATAGCTAAACTCGCTCCTTTCCTCTGCCTTCTATAGATCCTTCACCTACATTGTGGAAAGGGTAAGGTTTTTAGAGAAACTTTAGTAGCATAATTGAACCGATAATAGTGTAATGCAATGCATGTCATGCTATATGCAAATTTCGTATTTCCCTCTAATGCCCTATCTCTCAGCACTTACCATATACCAAGAGCAAGCACGTGACTCTACTCTACTCAGTAGCCAAGGCATAAAACAGAGAGTCAAACATCTCATATATACATGCTAGCTCAACCAAACCATGAAATACAAGTAATAAACAAATAGAAGACAAACAAAGCAAATACAAGTTAAGGGTACAGATTCTAGCTACCGATATCCTCACCTAGTGCAAGTGTGTTGTCTTTCTGTTTCTGGCATATATGGGTCTCTGGTTCATCTCTCTGTTACACCTATACAAACCACAATAAATCCTGTTACCATATACCCCTACCGGTATACTACCGCCCTTCCTTTCTTGTATCCCCCTAAGGTCCTAGTTCCTTACTACCTAGACCGAGTCCTTTCCTTTCTTGTACCATACCCATCCCCAACCTGCACCCCTTGCTGACCACCCTGTGCAGCTCGAGTCCCTTGTGTTAGTACAGGCTTTCACCCAAGAGGGGAGGGTGAATTAGGTGTAATATAATAAATTTAAGAATCTTGAGAATCTTTTCCATCTTTGAAATAATAAGTAGAAAGATACTAAACCTGAAGAAACTAACCAATTAACCAAATCAAATATGCTGGATATAAATAAGATAAGGGAAGAGAGATTGCAAACAAAGATTTATCCTGGTCCGGTCCTCCACTGACCTACATCCAGTTCTCAGGCTTCTCTTGAGATTTTCAATGCACTAACTTCTTGTTTAATCGCACAAGAAAAGCCTATACAATTCCACAAGTTTAGTCGGGCACTTGTTTAGCCTTCAACAATTCTCTTCATCGAGAGACTCCCCCTTACACATCATAAGGAAATGCACTTGATGATAAGATATTACAATAAAACTTCTCTCTTAGAAATAAATGATGATCACTTAAGCACAAATATAAATGACGATCACTAAAGCACAAACTTCTTGTTTAATCTAAGCATAAGAAAAGCCTATACAATTCCACAAGTTTAGCCAGGCACTTATGTAGCCTTTAGCAATTCTCTTCACCGAAGGACTCCCCCTACACATTGTAAGGAAATACACTTGATGATAAGAGATTACAATAAAACTTATCTCTTAGAAGTAAATGATGATCATTGAAGCACAAATATAGATTCTCTCTCTAAGGTATATTACATTATCATTAAGAAACAGAGAGATGGAGAAATAGAGTATGAGTTGGAGATGAATTTGGAGATTTGGCATTTTAACGATGATCATGTTCAATCTCTCTCTGTCTTCAATTTTGAATGTTCTCATATATATATATATATATTTGATGTAGAATGAAGTCCTATCCATTAAGCTTTTCATCTTCCTGTTGCAAAATATGACCGTTGAAATATAGTTGTTGAAGTTCGCTTTTTGATCGTTGAGAATTCATCCATGTTTAATCACCTTTAATCTTCATATAAACTTGATTAATAATGACTTGGAATGAGTAGAAACAATATAATCAAGTTTTATGTGAGTTTGGAGAAGATTGATAAAGTCCGAGACAGTGATCAAAACTTCAGCACGACATCACTTCCACATCACTCGAGTGATTCTGCAAGTGATGGATCTGCATCACTCGAGTGATCAATGATCACTGGAGTGATCTTTATTAATCACTTGGAAGATCACTTGAGTGCACTGAAAGTGATGAAATTGCATCACTTGAGTGATCACTTGAGTGATCAAGAAAATCATCTGCAAATTGAGCAAATGACCCCTCTCTAGAAAGATCTTTAAGTCTTCTTTCCAATGCAACAAGAATCACCCTAAAATACCTTGTATTTTGAAAGCTATGATCAAAAGAGTGACTAATGTTTAGGAAGTTGATTCATACTCCAGCAGTGACTTCTGTCATGCATATCTCCTTCACTGGACCTTATATGATTTTGATTCTTGGTTCTAGAAAATATTCAATGAATTTAGATTCATATTTAAAAAGTTTCATCTTAATTGAATCTATGTCGTAGGAGATATCTTCAAATAACCAAACCTATCTTGGATTCGTATGTACAATTCCAGCATTAGATTCAAAGATGCATATCTCCTTGATCTGACATGATATTTATTGATTATTATTTCATTTAATTTAATTGGATGTATAGTTTCATATGAAATAATGTTCATCTCTATTGGATTTGGGTTGAGAGAGAAAGCTTCAAAATATCGAAGTTATCTTGAAAATGAATGCAAAATTTCAGCATCAACTTCAACAATGCATATCTCCTTCATCTGATATGATATTTGCTTGAATCAAGTGTCATTTAAATCCTTTTGAAGTCTAGTTTCATATACAAAATTTTTTATCACAATCAGATGTGTATTGTGAAAGTTATGATCAAAATACTAAAGCTCTATTTTATTAGACGAAAATAGAGTATAACAGAGAAGACATCACTCGAGTGATCTGAGGTCACTTGAGTGATTAAGTCCATCACTAGATGTGTCACTCAAGTGATGCATCAAGTGATGATGGTGTAGCTTCCATATGTTTCATTCTTAACTTTGATTTGATCCATCTAACCTTCACTTGATCATATAAACCTTCAATATCACATTGAATGCCTTGAATCTTAATCTCCCATAAAATCTTGCAAGTTGTCCTTTCTTTAATCTCCTCTCCTTCTTCTTAATCATTTTCTACATATTATTCCTTGCTTTTCTTTGACAAGTATCCTCTTCATAATCTATCTTAATAACTTCTTTACTTGACTTCTTCTCCTATATTTGAGAACTTCATTGTTTAACATCTTGTATTTTATCTTGACTAATTTCCTTTCATCATTCTCTCTTCTTTCTTCCAATTGATCTTCTAAGCATACTCTATAACATTATTAGACGGCTTCACTCATTGCTTGACTAATCTACAAAACAATTCTAATTAAATATAGTAGTTAGTCAATGCATACAATAAATGTATAATGCAAACCTTTTGTGTAATAGTTGGCATTGTGTAAAACTTGGCATCCATATTTGACATCATCAAACTAATCTTGTATCAACAAACTGGACTGGGGGTTGAAACGGCCATATTAAAATATTACAATTTAATTTATAAAAACAATATATAATGTTATATATGATTATATATTATATAATATGTAATTAAATTAGAATGTTAGATTAGTTTAGATCATATATCAAAAGAGCATGATCATATTTAATTGAGTAGAAAATAATTTTTAAATTAAAAAAACACAATTGAGATTTCAAAATTTGAAATCTGAACTCTAAGAATTTTTTTAATCTTAAAATTAAATTTTATGATTTTATAGGATTTTCTTATTCATTAATTTAAATTTTTTAATCTTAAAATTAAATTTTATAAATTCATATGATTTTCTTATTCATCTTTTAAATTAAATAAAGTGGCGTACACGCAATCTAAATTATCTAAATCAATCACAAAGTAGATGCCTCTGCTTGTGACTAGACCTAGCTTAGTTGAACAATATGAAAAGTTTACACTGTATATTTTTTGAAACCTCAATTTGAATTAAATCAAACCCCTCTTCCTTCCTTTTCATTTTTCGATAGCGCCTTCTTTCTCTTTCTTCTTAATTCCGACCACAAAGACAATCCTCATATGATGCCTTCTTTCTCTTTCTTCTCAATTCTGATCACAACAAAGTCAAAAAAGCAAGGTGTCATCTTTCACTATTTTAAGTTGCTATGTGGGTGAGAAAATAACCTTAATGATGAAAACAGGTAGAGGTGGGCTTGTGATGAAAAAAAGTTAGATGTTCAATTTTTGTTTGTTTTAGTCTCTGATTCTGGTTTTATTCTCAGTTTTGCTTGGATAGTTTCATCTTCTTCATCTTTCTCTTAAGCTTTCCTATTGTTCTTGTCTTCTCCTTCCCCTTTTCTAGTCCAAAATCCAGGGCGCTGGAATAAAGAAGGCAAAGGCTAAAATCTAAATCACTAAACCTCGCCATCAACGCTAGTCATTTTGGGATTTTTTCTGTTTGGAAATATTGACTTGAGCAACCCAGCCAACTCGGTTGGTTGCCTGAGTCCATTGAGTCGATTCAGTTAATGGTCTAACTAATGGACCGGACCAGACTGAGCTCCAGTTGACCGGTTTTCCTGTATAACAGGTCAGTCCAGTCTAGTTTTTTCTTCCATGCATATATGTGATTTCATATATATAAAGATAAATACTATAAATTGATTCATATTAAACCTCTATCTTGGTGAATGGCCATTCATGCATTTGTCTTGTTAAAATCATTATATGTCTTGAAAATGCCTGTATCTATCTTGTAAATGCTTTTATGAAAAAACTAAAGTAAGGGCATTAGTGCCTATTCACTAACAAAATTTAATTCATTTTGACTCAAGGGATGGAATAAAATTTTAAAATCCTTTAGGGCTGACTAAAATAAATTTATTTCCATGGGGTCTAATGATACTTTCCCATCAAAAAAGATATAAAAATAATAGAGAGAGAGCATATTGTTGGGACTCACAGTGCCAAAAGTAATGGAAGTTAAGTCTTCTTAACGGTGTTGATTTATCTACTTTTAAATAAATTGATTTTGTTTAATTTTGTTCCCAAAAATAATTAATTCTATTGGAGCCTATATGGAAATAGTTATTTACTAAATTTACACCTTAACTCTTTAATTTATTGTTGAATTTGAGCTTTCAAAAATGTTAGAGTGACTTTATATTAGTCATTATTATCAAGTACCTCCAAAATTTGGAAATGATAAAGTTTACCCTCCTTGATATATGTCATGTAACATTCCCATGCTATCCTCTACATTAAAAAAACCGTCAACATTAGTTCTTAGCATGTATTTCAGAAGTCCTTCTGGGTAACAGTGGAAAAGGACTACATTTGTAAGTAAATTTTATTACATACTTGCTCATCATAACACTTGTAATAATGATCCCATATATCCTTTTGATCATCAATATCATTGTAGAGATGATGAAAAATATTTATCATATTGTGATTTTTTTGTAGAGTAAGATGAGTTGTAAGATTGACCATGCATATAAAAGGTAAACGTATACAATTGAGATCGACTGAACTTGCTTCCTATTAGGACTCACTATTTCATAGTCAATATTTAAGAATATGATCATTTTTCAAACAATTCTTAATTAACATTCAAGTTTCTTTCTTTGGTTTTTTTTACAGGCACACGAGAGGTGTACAATTGAGGATAAAATGCACTTGCTTCACATTGACATTTACTATTTCATAGTTAACAATATTCAAGTGTCTTTTCATTTTCTAAATGAGTCATAAACCATAATTAACACTTAAGTGGTTTCTTCCCTCCCAAAAATCTTTTATGCAAATAAAAATTGAGTGGCTTTTTATTTTCCAAAGCGTCGTTTGTTTGTAGGCATATTAAAAGTGCACAAATTATTATTAAATGCATTTATTTCACATTGAAATTTACTATTTCATAGTTAATATTCAAGGGTCTTTTTATGTTTCGAACGATAAATTAACATTCTATCTTAGTGGTTTTTTTTCTCCCAAACAATCTTCACCACAATTAAAAATCAAGTAGTTTTTTATATTCCAACAAACTTATAATGAACATTCAAGTTAATGTTCATTTTCCAACTAATTTATTATAAACATTCAAGTGGGTTTTTTTTTCAAGAATATGAAAGATGTACAATTGAAAATCAAATGCACTTACTTCATATTAATATTTACCACTTTATAGTTGGCATTCAAATGTATTTTCAGTTTCTAACTGATTCATGATCGACATTCAAATGTCCTTTTTCCTAATCAATATTTTGAGGATTTTTGTTTAACAGAATATAATGTGATGTTCTATTTTTTCAAAAAAAAAATCAAGACTCGAACAAAAAATGTTAAAAAAAAACAATTCATTCTTAGCAAGTTTTCAAGATCAATTAACAATGACAAAAAAATATCAATTTCATTACTATAAGCTTGAAAGAGATAAAATATAATGGATGGCATCTTTCAAAAGGTGTTCAAATCTTTTTTATATATATTTCACATTTTTATAACTACCACTTAATGTTTTTCTCTATATATTTTTTCTCCAAATAATCATATAAAAGGCACATGGAAGATTATATTTTCATCTTTTACTACTTGAACACATCTATATAATTTGATTTATGTATTTCTGCACACCCTTTCAATTTGATAATGTCAGGTTTTGATGCTCAAGATTTGTTCAAGAATTTTTTATTTCTTGATTTTGGTATTGGTCTTGTATGTTAATGTTGATTTTGGGATTTTAATAGAGGGAAGTAATGAATGGAAAATTGGCAATGGTGAGTCATTTAATGAATGGAAAATTGGCAATGGAGAATCATTTTGTTTGATGGACATTTTAAAATTCTTGTAATTCCAGTTAAACATAAAAAAACACATTTTCCCATTCTTGTCAATAACAAATTAACATGGCATTGCTAATAATCACTATATTTCACCACATTGCATTACCAAATAGGATAAAAAAATCAAGCCCATAAAAAGTGCCCAATTCCTTCATTACAAGTGTGATGTGCTTTAGTATAGCATATGAAGTCATATACATCCCATTGTTGACAAATAAATTTATCTTTGTTGCATTGATATATACAAGAAATTTCACCAATAGAGAAGAAAGCACAATAATTCCATATCACTAAAAAAATAGAGAAATATTTCTTGTTTTATTTCTTACCCTTGATGATAACATTAGAAGAAGATTTGTATACATTCATCATGAACCATTAGTCCAACAGTTCAACTAAATCTAAGATATATGTCATCAAATAACACATAAGAGAAGAGCTAATAGATAAGAAACCATATTAAAAAATTAATGCTACTGGATTTGGTTTTCTCCCTATGATCACCACAAAGTTACCTGGTTTGATGTCTTTGTGCATAAATCCATTTGAATACAAACATTTGATCCTTTCAAGCTATACTCAAGAAAACAAAATGGCTCAATTTTGTATTTTTAAACTTTACATGAAAGCCACAACTAATGTTACTAAAACTAAAACCAAATGAAAATGGATGTTATATAGTAGCTTTTGGAATTATTCCATAAAGTGGTTCAAGTCTTTTCATTTTCCAAGATAGGTTTCCTAAAAATGGCTTTTGAACTTCAAGAATAAATGTTTTTCTTTTTCAACATGGCTTTTGTACTTCAAGAATAAATTTTAAATGGTAATAAGTAATTAACTCCAGAAGAAAAACTGACTGTTTAAAAAAAGGACCAAATGCAATATAAGTAATAGAATACGTCAAAATAAATTGAACCAATAACATAATCCACTTTTAAAAACCTTGCCGTTTCTACAAGCTTTTATAGGATATATTAGATTATAACACATCCACCACTCATTCTCTCTCATACTCTTTTTAATAATAGAAGGCATATTTGAAAAAAAATTGATATTTTTAACATAATCATTGTTTTTAACTAATCTTAACCATTAGTTTGTTTTTCATAATGAGAAAGAAAGTTGTTTATAAAAAACATGAGGAGTGAGATTTAGACATTTATACTTTATAATTTTTTATGGAATTAAGAAATATTTTGTTATGATTTTAAATAAAATATAACGGGAAAATCTCATTTAAATACCACTTGAAACCAAAAAACCCAAAATAGTCTGTTAGAATTTGCAAAACCCATAAAGGTGCCAAAGGATGATTTTAGGTTTTGGAAATCATGCTAAAATGACCCAACTGCCCCTTTTCATTATAATAGAAAAGGATGGAGTGCTGAAGCTATTGAAACAAATAGAGGAGACACACGGACGAGAAGGATGGAGTGCTGAAGCTGAGGAGAAGAATTTTGCTGAAAGCGTAAGTGATTGTTACAACCATAATGCATTGCTTTAATGATCTTTGAATGGTCATCTTCTTCCCATTCTTAGCTGTTGTACGTTGTGGGTGCTACAGTAAAAGAAGGGCCTGTTAAAATATGAGTAATTTGTTTGTAGTGTGTTGTTGTGAATATCTACGTGGGTGTTAAGAATAAGGGGAGTGTAATGGTGGGTATTAAATATAGTTGTTGGGAGTCTTAAGTTAAATATTTTTGGTGAGGCTGAAGCTTTTGACTTTACGTAAAGCTTCGAACTTTACATAAAGTTTTGGACTTTATGTAAATACAGCACGGAGTGGTGTTATTTATGATTAGGCTTTTTGTGGATGTTAGGTATGAGAGGGTTTGTTAAAAATAGGCTTCTAGTTTGTGATGATGTATAGAATGAGTAGTTAGGGAAGATGCATTGGTTGTAGGAGAAAATGATGAGTGTGTGATAAATATGATGAAGAAGATGGAAAAAACATGCTGTGGTGATACTTTAAGGAAGTGTTAAAAATTCATTTTTAATTGCATTATTGGAATAGGTAAACCCATTAAGGAAGTTGGCGAACGTCCAAGTGGGTCTGGTGTAGCCATGTTCTTATACTGATAATGTGTTGTTGTGATACTTGCAGCAAGTGTTAAAAATTTGTGGTTAATTACATTACTGGAATAGGTAACCCATTAAGGAAGTTGTCAAACGTTCAAGTGGTTCTGGTGTAGACATTTGTTTATACTGATGAAATGTGTTTGTTGTGTGACTGACTTTATTTGTAGGTAAGCATGCACAATGGGGTTCAATATTGAAGCAAGACCACCTTCGAAGTCACTAATTTGTTTTTTCCATATTGGAGGGAAGTTTGTGACCACTGTGGATGGTGAAGCTAAATATGATGGTGGGAGTATGAGGGTGAAATCCATTAAGGAGGGTATAATAGTTGATGAATTGAGGGTAATTATTGGACAATGGTTTGATATAAATGGTAGTTGGTATGACATTAAATTCACTTTGGGAATTGAGGGCTTTGATGACAAGAAGTGATCAATCTGAAGTGGATAATTTGTTTCACTATAATGACAGGAGTGCGCACATTTATGTAGCATGTAAAGGCATTTGTAATGTAGGAGTGGTAGTAGATGTTATAAAAAGGTTTGTAACTATTTTTTATTGTGGGGAAATTGTTATTTCCATTACAATTGTTGGTAATATGCTTACAAAAATAGTCAGTATGATTGCAGCACTAACCTATCTATAGGATGTGAAGAGCAAATGTGTTTTAACGATAAGCCTCTGTATTATGTAGAAGGTGTTGAACACTTAACAAATGAATGTAGTGGAACACCTCTCCTAAGCCTTCCATGTCGAGTTGATAGTGTACCAACACCTATGCCGGAGATGTGCTCTACAAAGTGGAAGGAAGTGTTGGTAGGAGTGAACTAAACATTTACACATGCGGATGAGTTTAGGAAAGCACTGTATAAACTCAGTATTGCGCACAGATTTGAGTACATATATGTGAAGAATTCAAAGGAATGTGTGTATACTAAATGTAAGGTTGAAGATTGTCCTTAGAGAATAACTACAAGGGGAGTAGGGAAGGGTACTCCTTTCGTTCATGTGATGAAATACACTAAAGAACACATCCATATAGCCTAAGACAACCTTCAAGTGACATACGCCAAAATTGCTATGTTGACGTCATCAATTATCATTGAAGAGGTTAGAAATCACACAGAGAAGCATCTAAACGAAATCAAAAATAGTTTGGCAAAAAATTATGGTGTGCACCTAACATATAAGCAAGCTTATAGGGCAAAGCATAAGGAGATGGAAGACATTCATGGTAGACCTAAACAAACATACATGTTAATACCACGCATATGCGAAAGGTTGAAGGAAAGTTATGAGAAAACAGTGGCTGAATGGGTGGCTACTGGGAGCAACATCGTTGAGCGTGTATTTATTGCATATAGTTGTTGTACATAAGGGTTTATTGCTGGTGCCATACCTATTTTGTACATAAACGGAAGCCATTTAAGTGGACCGTACAAGGGAACTTTACTGTCAGCCGCTACCTTCGATGCGAACAATGAATTGTTGCCTTTTGATATCACCATCGTCAAGGGAGAGATGAATGAGGATTGAACATGGTTCCTTGACTTGATTAAGAAGATACTTGTTTCTTTGGAAATAACAATTGTCTCCATCGTCAAAACATAATAATCGCTACTGTCTTAGGAGTATTTGGAGGTGAGAGGCATGCATATTGCTATAGACACATTAAGGAGAGCTTCAGCACAGAATTACTTAAATTGAATAGGGGTAATGGAAGACCAGCATTGAAGGACGGCAAAAAGGGCTAGATTTACTTGATGCAATTGCATATGCAAGGTTAGATAGTGACTTCAACACAACAATGGAAAACATGAGACTATTTAATTAGCAAATGTATGAGTGGCTAATCAATCATGGTGATATTGAAAGGTGGGCGATGAGCAAGTTCCCATTTAAATGTTGGGATAAAATAACAACTAACCTCGCTAAGTCCTTCAACGCTTGGATGGTGAAGGAAAGACGTTACAATGTCGCCCAACTGATCCATGAACATCGTGACAAAGTAGCAAAGAAGATGTATGCCTTAACTAAGTCCATGAGCAAATGGAGAAATGGTGTTGGGCTAAACATAAAAGCTCAAGTG
>JBAGKO010000010.1:34851041-34874283 GCA_037177275.1 Acacia concinna
TGGGTGTTATAAAATTTTCTCGAAGCTTAAGACAGAAGCATGTATACTGGTTCAATCAAAACTCACGACCTACGTCCAGTTCTCAGTACCCACTAAATTTCACCAATCTCCAAGATTTCAACGAGCTCTTAGTGCCATAGTATAGACTTGATTGATACTTTAAGAGTACATACTCCCCCTTACAAGTTACAATCCAAGTCCCCACTCAAAGTTGGGATACTTTGAGTCACTCACAAAAGATTTCAGAATATAATAAATACTCTCTCAATAGAGTTGAATGATAAACACTGAAGAGCAATAATTTATTACAGTAATGAATGCAACACACTTTAGCAAATTATCTCTCTAGTCGTTAGTTGTTGCCGTCATTAATGTTCAAGTATTTATACTATCCGAGGAATTGATGTACGTTGGAGTTTAGTTTGTAGCCGTTGAATCCTCATCATTCCTCTAGGTAGTTTCCGTTGAGACACAATAGATTTTTCTTCTCAGTAATAAATAGAGCCATTGAGACAAGGAGAAGGTTGGTAGGTGAAAGTTTACCAAATCCGGAGACACATTTAATGTTTCTGACACAGTGGTCATTTCGATTGATTTGTGCTTAAGTGTTCTTGCTAAGTCTCATAACTTGTTCTTATGCATAATAGAAGTCATTTCTAAATGTTAGAAACAAGTGGGTATCAATATAATGGTAACTTGAATGATTACAAAGTTTACGCCACGATGCTCTGTCTTTTGAAAAGTTTGGTTTTTGAAATTCCCTTGAGGTTTCTAAATATCCTTGAGGTAAGTCTTTATAAATCAATAATCTCAAGGATTTTGTTAGAAATTAACACATAAACTTTCATAAAAATGTGTTATCGAGGATTTTACAAACTAATATTACCTTGAGGATGGGAATTATCCTTGAGGTTTCAAACATTATAAATAACACCCTTGAGGAATAAATCTTTAATTTACTTAAGGTTGCTTTATGAAAAACATAGTTCATAGAATGCTTACACCATTGAGGTTAAAATCAATCCTTAAGGTCTCAGGTTTTTTATAAAAAGAAATTCAAAACATATGAAAATGATTCAATTAGAAATGTTTACCACCCTCGAGGTCAATAAATAATCTCGAGGCTTCTTTGATGATAACCTACTTGCAAGGTTTTGAAATACATAGCAAGGTTTTGAAATAGCCTTGTAAGGTTGCCAAAATTTGTTCCAGCCTCGAGGCTAGAGACCACCCTCGAGACTCCTTCCAGTTTCTTAAGACTGCAAGGTTTCATTGTAGCTTTGCTCCAACAACAAGGTTTTGTCCTAGCCTTGCTGTTGTGGGAAGGTCCCATAACCTCAAGGTTGGAATCACATCTTGCTAACGGCAAGGTTTTGGTCCAGCCTTGCTGCCTCAACAAGGTTTTCCACAAACCTTGCAGTTGTAGCAAAAGTCCAATAACCTTGATATTACCATCCCCCTCGAGGTTGGAGTCGCAACTTGCCAACAGTAAGGTTTTTGTCCAACATTGTATCCTCATCAAGGTTTGAGATTAACTTTATTGTTGTGGCAAGGAGCCCATAACCTCAAGGCTATACCTTACCCTCGAGGTTGTGGCTCCCTCTTGCCAACTTGCAAGGTTTTGGACAAACCTTACACCAACAGCAAAGTTTGTTCAAAACCTTGCCTTAGAGCACAAAGGACTATGACCTCGAGGTTGATAACCGACCTCGAGGTTGATAACCACCCTCAAGGTTTATGGTCACTCTTTACTCTCAGCAATGTTTGTTACAAAACATTTCCGTTATGGCAAGGCTTGCCACAAACCTTATCGTTGTGGCAAGACTAGCAATTCTCAAGGTTCTTATGTAACCTCAAAGCTAGCAAACCAGTAACTCTTCTAAAAAGTTTCAAAATTCTTTTTTCTTTTTTACTAAATGGATATTAGTTAAGTACACTTACTCAAGTAATTTCTCTTTAATTTAACATAGTTTTCAAACACTTTTCAAGTTATTCTAAGTTTAGTTATCATCAAAATATAGAATTTAATATGATTATCAATATGGGGTAAATTATATTGACAAATATGAAAAGTATGTCTTATATTTAGAACAAATATCAATTCTCTAAATATATCTTATATTAGGAACCGAAGGAGTATTCACTTAAGTTCCTAATAGGGAGATTTTCATTTAAATATCATTTGAATTTTAAAATTTCATATCAGTCTTGCTACTCATAAGAGTAATTGAATTAGTACCCAAACTTGTAATGCAATTGATAACTCAATTTTATGGAAAATCATTGATTTGGGATTTTAAAATTGAAAAGGTATTCAAATGAAATTCCAGCTCCCTTCTTAATATAATACTCACTTTATTAAATAAATTGAACCATGAAGAAGGCCTTATATTAAAAATTGGAGGTAATTAATAGCTAGCTAGTTAGGAGAGACTTACCTTTAGCACTCGAGTAATTAATAATGACATGAGATTATAAGAGGAATTAGACTTGCGAACTCCCACTAATAATGAGGACTTACATGCCACTAAATTATGAGGTAAATGGCGTGATATTAATTATACTATGTTGTTGGTGCAGTATACTCCTTGTACAGTTCGTGTATAGAAGTGGTTATTATAAGATCTTTATACCTATGGTTCAAGTTGGACCCAATTCTTTAAAATATTCCTCCAATCCTTAATACATGATTTAATTATGAAGTTCATTTGATCCTAATTAAATATTGGATTTATTTATCAAATTTATTAATCTTTTCACAATTTAACTATATTGATGCTTCCTCAACTATAATTAAGTAAAAGAGAGATGAAGGGAATTAAGGAAGATGATTGAGATGTTTTAAAAAAACAACATCATATTAACTAACTTAACTAAATTCCTTAATCTTATTAAATCAAGTCATAAATAAGTTTTATATGAAGGACTAGGGGAATAAATAAAATGTAGCTACTTGAAGTATTTTGGTATTTAATACAGAGAAAGAATTATCAAAACATAACATTTTTTTCTAAAAAAAAATGAATGAATGAATAAAGTTAAATAGTTAATTGTATTATGTTTGCTGGCTAACATAACTGAGAGAATTTGTGAACTGTAGAAGTGTGATATAGACGGTTGAGAAAATTAAAGAAGGAAAAAAAACAAAAAAAGCAAATAATAATACTTCCTCTAATCATACTTATAAGATTTAGTTTACTTATTTTATAAAAGATTAAAGAAGTAAAATAAGTTACTTAATCATATCATATGTTATATTTTATTATAGTATATATTAGTCCATTAATCAAACAACATAATTTAAATAAATAAATAAATTTAAATACTTTAAAGTAATATAATTAATTTTTTTAGAAGTGTTTAAAAAAGTCAATTGTGTCTTATAATTATGATATAGGAGAATGCTTGATATTAATAGATAAAGAAGGAGGGACGGTTCAAATGTATCTTTTGAGGAAAAATAAGAAAAGGACAAAGTTTAAAGCTCAGATGTTTATAAAAAGGTGTATGAAGGAATTATTCATAGCGTAAACATTCTGCAAAGCAATTTATCAAAGTGAAAAGCAATTCAAAATTAAAGATCCATGTGATAAACCTTTCTTTCTTCGTCTCCTTTTATTTCAACCAAAGCTTCTAATAATATCCTCGTAAGAAATTAAAGCATATAAATATATATATATATATATATTTAGGCGACCAACGTATATAAATTAAAATAATAATAAGAATCTATGAGTTGGTTTAGACCAAAAAGCTAACCGCGGGATTAAGAGGAGTATACATATCGCTAATATATCATACCAAAGAACTGGACCATACTTCCACCAAGGACGACAACTAATTTAGAATCAAAATCTTATTATTATATCCATTTTTTAAATAAAATTTCTGCCTAGCTATAATATAATATACTTAATTGATAATTATCAATATATTAAAATTTAGGATAATATGTCGTAATATATATTTACTTTCCAAAGTCTATGCAATACACGAAATATACTGGCTTCAGCTAAATGAGCTGGATGTGAAGTGTGTGTGTGTGCTCCATAAAATATCATTGTCAGTTTGATTATTTACAACTCTCAATTGTATAGGACTATATACAATTAACAATATATATATATATATATATATATAAATGCTTAATTAGTTTCTTCAAGAGCTTGGCTCATGTGTACTATAATTATTCCTTGATTACTGTTAAAAATAGAAAGTTTAGAATTAAAAAATTAATTAATATTATTATGATTGAAGTTAATTATTTAATATATTAGGATTTTATATTCATATTTATCATTATGATTTGATTATATTAGTTTCTTAGGTTAGATTTAGTTTATCATTTTGCGTCAGTATAAAAGTCTCTTTGTACTCTCTTATGATAATTAAGAAGGGTCTATAATATTTAAAAGACTTTTCTTGTGCTTCAATGTGATCATTCATTTTAAATATTATTCTCACTTCCTATCTCTATTCATATAACAATTACATCTTTTTGCTGTGTAGTTTATACTTAGAACTTGTTTGAAATTATTATTGCATCCTTTAAAAACAGCTTTCTATTTGTGATATACGTTGTACGAGTAAGCATATAAAAAGAGTTTTGCCTGAATTTACATATACGTGTTTAGCTTAAAAAAACTCTAATGAGCTCAAATATGCAGTTTGCTTCAGTGATAAATACAGTAAACTAATTAATGCTATCTTAATTAAGTAGAGTCTCTTAAAATACTCCATCAACTCTAGTTCATTTTATAAGTTACATCTAACTGCTTTATCAGAACTAATTAATTAGAGATGATTAACTCTATATATCTTTATTTTATAATGAAACATTTTTTCAGCTCAACTCATATTACTATATTAAGGATAAAACCCATCAAATGACATATATTATGGGTGAAAATTTTCTTCCACAATATGTCATGTATTTAGGACCAAAAGGAGTATAATAGAAATATGAAGATGGTGTACAGATGTATGCAGCGCTATGTATCTATATATATGATCTATAATCAAGCCCTCGATATACTCCTTGTTTAAAAATTTGAAAAAAGAAAGCAAAAGGGGAAAAAAAAAAGAAATAAAGAAAAAGAAAAGAGCCAATCTTCTTTGTGTTCTTCTTTCTTTCTTTTCTTTTAACACTAAAATTTGCATCTTTAACCTATACACTTGTTGGCAAAAATTAAAACGATTTTTCTTTTTCTTCCTTTCTTTTACATAAAAAGGGTATAAGAAAAAGAAAAAGGTAAGGGACTTGAAGAATATGAAGTGACCCAAGTGTTAGAAACAAAGTGGCAAAGGCTTTTACTAGAAGGTGTAGTGGATCTTGATGCAATGAAAGAGCAAAAGAAAGAGACAAAAATGAAGTTTTATATCTTTAAGAATAAACTTGTTTCTTTTTTTCATGTAAATATATGTAATCCAAAGTTAAGTACCTTGCCTAGCGCACAAGAAACCTACAGCCTCCTTTGCTAAAAGATTGTGCAACTTTTCTTTCCATGATGTCTCTCAATATTATTATTTCAAATCATAAAAGATTTTTTTTTTCATCACCATGGTCTCATCAATGGTCGGCATTAATCAATTCCAAAATACTTGTTTTCATTCCCTAGTTTGCCTTTTAATTATAGGGTAAAACAGAAATTTTACCTTAGAAATATGTACGGCACGCCAATTTTGTCCCGGAAGTTTGCAAAGTGAGGCAATTTTGCCCCTACCGTTAGTTAATCAAATATATTGAGTTGGCAGTCCACAGATCATCCATTTTATTTTTGTTAAGGTAAAAATTTGTCCCAAAAGTTTTAAATATGTTACTTTTGACTGTTAGTTGACAAAAAAATGTTCACCTAGCAGTCCTGTCATCCAATTTGTTTTGTTAAGGTGAAAATTTTTCTCAAAAATCATTATGTCATCTAATTCTTCTTTTTTAAATGTTAGATTTAAAAGTTCTGGTATAAATTTTCACCTTATCAAAAATACAGTGATGACTTGTGGACTGACAGCTCAATATATTTTGTCAATTAACGATCAACTAACGGTATAAGTAAAATTGCCCCACTTTGCAAACTTGCAGGGCAAAATTGCTTTCAAAAAACTCTTGGGGCAAAATTGACTCTCCCTACAAACTTTCGAGACAAAATTGTTGTTTCACCCTTAATTATATCTATTGAATCCAAAAGTTAACTTATTCTCTTAAAAACGTAAAGAGAGTAATGCTTACATAACTATCTCTAGTCCTAAATGTAATGGTTAGTGGATTAGTTTGTTTCGGTCTTAAATACAAAATCTCAATCAACTTTAGCTTCCAAATTTATAATTTTTTCCTTAAACTCTATGAAATCAACAATGCAAATTAATTATCCCATTGAAAGTTACATGCATGTACTTTAATAATACATACTTTCTCTAGTCTTCAATTTAAAATCATACTTCCTTTGATTTTTTTTAATATAAGACATATATATTTGGGGAGTTGATATCGGTCTTAAATATAATAATACATTATTTTCATATTTATCTACTTTTTTCTTAATTCACTCATCTTGATACTCCCTCAACAATAATTAAGAAGGAGAATAAATGAGGGAATCAAGGAAAATGACTATCAGTTGTTTTAGAAAATAACTAACTTTTATAATTTAATCAAATTAATACGTATATATGTATTATATTAAGGACTAGGGTAAGTATTAACTAATTTGTAAAATTTTACTAAAGTAGGTAAGTTTGTTGTTTGCATATGAAGAATATGACACTTTTTTAAGAAAAAAAAAAACTTATCATTTTCTTATAGAATCATCTACCTTAGCTTCTATTAGAGACAATCATATTCAAAATACTGCCAAATACTAAATGTTGGCATTTCTTCTAAAATAGATTCAAACATTATTTGTCATATTTTGAGAGACTAACCCTCTAAACAAGATCTACTCTCTCGTTAGTATAAAAAAAATTGTCATTCAAAATTTAATGTATAGAGATAAAAATGCCTAGATAAATAAAAATATTATGAGCATCCATTAGCTTCTTAGAGAGATCATATCCTGGTATGTATGATTGGTATCTCTTGCCATTTTGGATCAGATAAATTACATATTTTTATTCTAGATTTGTCAATCTCAATGGAGAAATGGGTGAATTCAACAATCAGCATTAGGAATTAAATTCCAAATTATCCACTAGAACTATCATTATCAAATGTTATAGAAATTTATTTCAAATAATAAATATTTAATTATGAAATTGGAGTCAAGAAGAGATTATTAGATATTCCGTATCATGCATATGAGTCTACTTAAAACTCACACAATACTGTACTATGTCGACTAGAGAATATATTGGTGAGTTTTTATTACATATTAAGTTTGTCAAATAAAAATGTCATGATTATATAATGCTACATTGTTGAAATTGACTGCTAAATTTATTTTGAAAAAAGTGGAGAGATGCAGGAGGAAGAGGAGGAGGAGGATAAACGGTAACTGGGTAAGTACTATTTATTATCCATGCTTTTAAACTACTCATCTGCCTCTAATTATAAGACTTTATTGACATTTTTAGAAAATTCTAACAAAGCTAATTACATTACTTTAAAAGGATAAAATTTATCATCTTTTTTCAAACTATAATGTTTGACTTATAAACTAATATATAATATTATAAAATACAATATATGATATGAGTAATTTACTTATTTTGTTTCCTTAACATCTCTGAAAAAAAAAAATCAAACAGGTTTTATAATTAGAATCGGAGGGAGTATTAATCTTATTGCAGGAAAAAAAAACCTATTAATCTTAAACTCGATTACTCTCTTCCAATTTTATAGCCAAAGAAAAATTACATTATAATGGAAGTAATTAATTAGATAGTATCATGTGATGAGAGACAACTCTAATCGATCTAAAACAATTGTATCTGATATATTTTATACGTAGAATTATTACCTCCATTTTCATTAAAGTACTCAACAATCAAATGTGCGCACCTAATGCAAAAGTTGCATAGTTGAGTCCACTGGAGTCGATAGAATTTGACCAAGTTAGTAGTGGCAGTGGATATTGATTGAATCTTCCTACAAGATTGATCATTTAACAAATAAACTGATTAAATATTTTTGTTTAGAATAAGCATAAAGGAAAAATGATTAGGATTAATTTGTACCAAACCCCATTAATCTTTATGCCATAGGTAAATAACCTCATTGACTTAACTTTAACCTTCATGAAGTTTTATATTTATACAAATAACCCCAATTATTAATTTTATGCCCCCTTAAATTATACATAATACGTATAGTCCCCTCATACTTTGAGTTATTTACAGATAAATAATGAACAAGACTAAAAGTTTGGGGTTATCTACATAAATGTAAAAAGCAATGAAGGTTTGTAGTAGAGTTTCCAAAAGTTAAGCAGATTATTTACATAATATAAAGTTCAAGAAAATTTTGCATAGTTTAGCCAATGATAAGCAAATATATTTGAATTAATCAAAACCCAAATCAGTCTCCTAAAATCACAAAATGCCAGACAAAACTTTTCCACCAAAATGAAATTTCAGAATTTGGTTAAATGACTTTATTGCCCTTATGAACCCAACAAAAGGTTTAGATGGGGATGAGATTTACTTGAGGGGCAATGAGGTCGTATCATTAAATTATAAAATCTTAAATTATAAAATCCCATATTGGTTGAAGAAACTTATTTGACATTTTGTATTTTGAGGAACTAATTTGATTTTTGAATAATTTAAGGTACTTAATTACCTATATATTTGTCCTTAGCTAATCTAAGTGATCATTTAAAGGGGGTGCCACAAATAAAAGCAAGCATAGTATGTATTTTTAATATTAATCAATCACCAACCTCATCAATGTTTTTAATTAAGTATAAGCAACACATATAAATATATGATTGGAGTGTTCATGGCGATGGATCCAAGTGGAGGGCCAAAAAGGTTTCTTTAGGAAGAAAGAAGATTTAAAAGAGAGCAGAGAAGGGAACAAGATGATCAGAAGTGATGATTACTGAGAGAGTGGAAAAAGTGAAAAGCTATACAAATGAGAGGAAGCATATGAATGTGACCCTACTAAATGTATTCTTTTTAGGGTTCATTAATGCTCTAAAAGAATTCAAAATGTCCTTCCTTTTCAAACCCATTCCCACTTTCTTTCTTCTTTCCTTTGAATCAAATTCTTCCTCTCAAGTTCATCTCTTTACTCATCATATATCCTCAATTCAATATATATATATATATATATTGGTATGGAGACAAAGTTTCCACACCTTCATCTTTTACAGTCTTTTGGAAAGCTATAACGCATAAATTGTTGCACCTAACATATAGTTATGATGATCAACATAACGTTGACAGATATAGTTGAAGTTATTCTTTAGTCTTAGTGTAACATTCCTATCTATTTTATCTCCTAATTTTATACAAAATGTTCATTATGAAGATCCCATCACACAATACCATAATAAGGTTTGTGGTTGTTGATGTATGAATGATGCAGAATGAATAAAGCATTACTTCCCGTCTTAAATAAAAAGCTAGTTTAGAAGTAAATTTTTTTGTCATAAATATTATACCTTTTTTCATTTATCCCTTTTATGTGTTATTATTCTCTATATTAATTTATCTTATTATAAGCTGATATATAATATAATTATATATATATATTTCAGATATATCATATAAAACATGCTATAATAAACTAATTTTTACATTTAAGACTTAAGTTAGTATAATGGGTATGATGGGTTGTTCTAACTTAGTTGTTACTATAAAATTATGAAAGCATAAAGAGGAAAAGAAAAGTGAAAGTGGGGGTGGCTAGTTTATAAATAGAAGGGTGACCATAACTTTTGTAGTATGGATCACTTTTCATTCCATTAGAAGAGAATTTTTTGGGGAAAGTAAGGAGCCATTTCTCGGATCTCAAACTCCCAATAATCACTCCATTATTGACTTGATCATCAACCATCATAGCATAAGAATACACCTGATCTCTCTCTCTCTCTCTCTCTCTAAAGTCTAGAAAGAAAGAAAAAGGAAATCCACAGAATCACCTGTTGTTCAGTGACCTCGGATCCTTCAACAATGGGGACACAAACACATATGCATCCCTACATTCTATTATTCGTTATTTTTATTATTATTGGGAGTGGGGGGAGAGAGATAGAGACTAGAGAGAGTTGTAGTGCAAGGATACCCTACGATCTACAGAAAGAGACATTGGAGATGACCAGTCAAAAAGGAAAGTGGCCATGAAAATCAACAAGTAATGTGTGTCAAAAGAAGCACAAGATAACGTTAATAATTAAATATACAATCATACGAATCAATAAGTATTAGCTATGTCGTTATAGTTGGCGAAAAAAGAAAACAAAGAGTTGAGTCATTATAATGTGTTTCCCCTGTTCATAATATAAATTACTTCTAGAAGTATAGCTAAGTGAAAAACATAAATAATTTAGAAAGCAATTAATATTTATTGTCAGTTTTACTTATGTAATTAATGTTTAAATATAATTTTTTTGTATTCATCTCTCTCATTCAAAACCTCATTTTATATGAGTAAATTTGTAAAAATTTTAGAAGTTAAGGTAAATTTAACAGGCTAACTTTATTTCTTGGTTCCAAAAAATTAGTAGGAGTGATTTGTATTGTGGAAATGAGGAAGTATCTTAAATTGATCAAATTTATCTATTTTACCCTTATTAAAGAGTATGATTTTTAAATACACATTTATTATCTATCACCTCTCTCTCCTTGCAAAGGATAAAAGTGGAAAACAATTATTAATTACCTTATCAACCATTTATATTTTGAACCAAAATTTCTATCTAAAATGTTTCTGGACAAAATATCTCTCCATTACTTATTATATCCGTTTCCTCTCCATTACCTCAAAACCACGTTATTTTCATTATATACAATCTCAATCATTGAACTTCAATATAATCTTACCGTTCTAACTTAACCTTGAAGTACTTTGCCATTTATACTATGGACTAGAGGGAGTACTATTAAGTTGCATTTGTAAGTTATTTTCAAATCGGGTTTTCAACTTTTTTTTTATTGGATTTTTAGTTATTTTTCAGTCCCATTTTTAAGATTATGTTTATATTTAACCTAACTTTCCAACTTCATAACAACATTTCTGTTAATCACTCCCTCTAATTTTAATATAAGACTTATTTACATAATTTGATTAAATTTAAAAAGTTAGTTAAGCTATTTAATATTTGGCCAAAAAAAAGAGTTAAGCTATTTAATAAGACATACATTTTCTAAAACATCATAGTCATCTTCCTTAATTTCACTCCTCCCTCTCCTTCTTGATTATTGTTGAAGGAATATTAAAAGGAGAAAATTATGAAAAGATTGACAAATATAAAAACTATATATTATATTTAAGATAAAGATCAATTTTTTAAATATATCTTATATTAAAGACAATATGAACATTGTTTTTCACAAGTCAATTAAACTTTTCAAGGGATCCAAGTAGTATTGCATCCTTTATTAAATGAAATCAAAATGTCATCCTCCTAGCAATTTTTGGTTGAATAATACATTTTACATAAAGGTTTTGAATTCAAGCTTTGTGAATAAGAAAAAAAAATCAGTTTGAAAAAAATATCTTTGTTTCAAATTAATATATATATATATATATATGAATTTATTAGTCAACAAAAAAGTGATTTATCTGTTTTAAAATGTTAGGTCAGCTTCCCAATCTTGTCACAAACTAAGATAATTTTTTGACCTTCTATATTATCAAGTCTAGAGATACAACTTCATTATAAAATTGACCATCATAGGTAAAGAGGAGTTTGAAAAATATGACATTCAAGAGATAGAAAAAGGGATTGACTCGAGTCACATTGATATAATCATGGCAAAATAAATAAAGAATTTTGTCTTTATATATACAAGGCTTGAAGATAATTGGAAAGGAAAAAAAAAAACATGTACATTGATAACTGAGACTACAGTTGAAGAAATGCGCCCACATGCATAAGTCACAACTCCCAACAAAATTGCTTGTTTGTGTGAGGGTCAAAAATCAATTTAAGGACAAGGGGAGTCCAATGATAGCTCATACCGCCCAACATTGGATGGGCTTATTGGGCCTTAAGGCCCAAGAGATCGAACAAGTCCAGCATGAAGTTCACCTTTCTCTTTTAGAAGTTTCCACAACTAGTAGTAATGAGTAATTTTCTCGAACAGAAGAATTCCTGTCAATCCCGCTTCCTTCTAAGATGTACAAAAGTTATAAATAACCGAATTAAATAATAAAAATATTGGTTAAATTGGTTAAACGTAATAAATGTTTAAGAAATATAATTTTTTTAAAAAATGTACTCTATTTATTGAGAGGGTGAGTGGGAGAGAAAATGAGTGAGAAAAAGATATGAGAATGACATGTAATTAATTGGAAATAAAAATAAAAAAGTAAATTGAATTTTCAAGAAGTACAAAATGCATGTAATATATAAAAGGATCATCATCCCCCAGCAATTATAACATATATTTATGACCAGGGGAAATTTTCAGAGCTCATTTGGATGGAGGAAAAGGAGGGAAAGGAATGGGAAGGAAATGAAGAGTAAATATTATTTAAATGTATGTGAGACCCACTCACTCTAATAAAAGACCATTTTATCTTAGATAAAAAAATATTATCTAAAGTCATGTAGAGTAAAATAATTTTTTTACTAAGTTGAGTGGATCCTATATATATTTCAATAATATTGTCTCTTCATTTCTTTTCTGTTGCTTCTTTTTCCTTGATCCAAATGGGCCCTCAGAAATCTAAATTCCCAAATAGCCTCATCTAGTTCGTGATTATTTTTACGCAGAGGCCTCTTCTTATGTGCCAAAATATTTTTGTTCCTATCAACATAGGGCATCGTAACTGAAGCCCATCTTAGAGCCCATAATTGCCTTGGCCAGCTAGGATTTCTTTCTTTCTTTTCTTTCTTTCTTTTTTTGTTTTTTTTTGCCAACAGCTAGGATTTGATATATTGATTTATGAATTTCTTTTTGAGGGGACACCATAAAAGCACAGCTCTTAAATTCGCCTTCCAGAATCAAAATCCCTGGTATCATATCCTGTATTTGTAGGAACATTAAACTGCCAACATCTCTTTTGCCATTTTTTTTATACTAGAAAGTTTAGATTAGATAAGAGTAGACGTTGATACCTTATCAGGGTCAGGGTAGACCCCCCAACCTCTTTGAGATCTCTCCATCGGTCAGAGGGTTTGAACACATTCCCTTTTAATCGGGGGTGGGAAGACCTTAACCAATTGCGCCAAACTCATTGACTATCTCTTTTGCCATTAGATAATAGCATTTCAACCAAGTTATATGTATCAATTCAAGTTCAACTTTCTTGAACTCAGTCTCAAATTAATCTAAGCCCTTAAAAATTGTCCACTATATTGCTTCCAAAACTCTACATTAGTAAAACCGATAATACAGCAGCCTTTATACCACCCTGATCTCTATTATAAATCTATTTTGACAAAAAAAAAATTGATCATTAATATAAATCTAGTTTAAAAATATTAAATGATATTGTTTCAATTTTGACTTTAAGTAAAACCGTTAATACAGCAGCCTTTATAGCCTCTTGTAACACCACCACATCGTGCTCTTAATTTATTTGCAGTCCTAGCCTCATCTACATTTAATTTAATCCAACCACTTTGGAAGGATGCCAACCAACATGATGGTGATGAGAAGAGACAATAAGCCTATTAGCTTCGTAATCACGAATCTGGAAAAAGTGCCTCCAAGTATGGCGAATTAAAACAACAGGATCAATGGTCAGATTTGTCAATTGGGCGTGTCTGTCTTCTTTCTGGTCAAGAAGAGATTATTGAAATATCTCATGAGGCCCAACCCGTTATTGACACATTGGGCCTAAAACCCGAGATATACCCAATATCCAATTGTTTTTTTTTATTAATTGTGAATTAGAACCCAAGATATACTGAAAAAATACACTATTTTTAATGCAAGAACTGGTTTATATTAACATAGCCTTCTACAACTTAAATTGTGTTTAGGATCATGATTGGACACCACAAAAGCAAATATTTAGGCAAATCAATACTCCATCAGACCCTCTATAAGTCTATATACATGATCTTTCTTTTTTTTTAATAAACTTGTCCTTTTTTATAAGATCTCATTTTACTTTATATATGTCGTCCTCATTCTCTCACATCTATTTGTCATATTTTTTTTTCTTCTTTTTCTCATTATTCCTCTTTCTTACTTATTTATAAATATGTCATCTTTTTAAAAAATAATTATATTTTTTACATATTTATTACTTATAAATAATTTTAATTGTTTCTAGAATCCATCACGGAACTCTTCTCATGGTGATTTAAAAGCTCCTACTTTTGAAAGACTCTGGTTATTTCAAACAAGCATTTATACTAAATTAAGGATGTATTCACTTGTTTTACATTTTTTATAAAGAACAAAATTAATTTTGTTGTTATGATTATTGTCATATATTTGTTTTCGAGGGGGGGGAGGGAAATTAAAAATATCTTTGTATTATTTTTCTTGGTGATAAAAAAGAAAGGACAAAAGTCTATAGCAGTATGTTTGTTTGTTAGAGACACAGAGGTGAAAAGGGGTGATACAATAAATGTAGTTGGAGGCGACCAACTGAACAACCCACACCAACATGAGCGGTGCCGAGTGTCCTTCATATTTAATTCTCCTTAGGCAAAACACCCGCTCTTTTAACCTTCTTAACACAACCACCACATCTCTCTGCCCCTTTCCTTTTCTTCCTCACCTATTCAAATCTCTGGACCAACTTCATATTAGCTCTCTCCCACACACACACACACACATATATATACACTCCCTTTCATACCTCACTTTCATACATCTCACACCAGAATTAAAGAACAGCGATTAACTCGTTACAATGTTTAAGACTACTTAAAATTTAGGCTTTTAAAAAGAATTAAAAGAAGGTTGAAGCTTGCAAAGTTTGCAGCTTCCTATTTGTATGAGAGCTTACATCTCATTAAGTCACAAACTAGTCTCTCCTAAGAACATTTGATTTTTTTCTCCCCAACGGCCATTTTCTACGCGCACGTCTCTAATGCTTAATGTACCTTTTCTCTAACCATTAGCATCAAGTAAAGTCAAATGACATTTTACTGTGTAAGTAGAAATGTTTCTCACTTTCCAGGTATATATGGTTCCATTTCCACCGTCAGAATGTTAGTGCATCATATTTACTAATTCGATTCGTAAAAAACAATGCCCGAAAATTTAACAGCACGCTCACAAAAAACCTGTGACTCAAAAGTGATATAGTAGTGATTAATAATATAATAATCTACAAAATATACAATCACAATATGCATTGTTGCCTAAGCACTAATTTTACCCGTTCTCGTTCTTATGAACGATGATCAAACCATCAATGTTCATCACCTTCATCAACAATCTCATTCAGAGACTCCTGGGAATGAGATATGCGCAATGAAGAAGAGGATGAGAAAGAAGATATGGCAGAAGAGTAATTAGAGGTTGAAGAAGGAGAAACAGAATTCTTCTTCTTCGATAAACTCACGAGTAAATCGACGAAGGCCTCCACGATGAAAGTGTGATTGTTCTTTCCGTTAACCTTAAGGTACCATCCCAGAAGTTCTTCTAATCCCTCCCAATCCCTAACTCCGTGCGATTCCACCATCTCCTCCATCGATTTCCTGAAATCGCCGTACGGATCTTCCGACTCCATCGCCAGAACCTCGCTCTCCTTGAACGGAAACCCCATTCCTGCCTTCGCCTGCTCTAAGATCGACCTCGTGTCGTCCGGATCGAAGAACAGCCTCTCCGATGACGACTTCACTCCGCGAACCACCGTCTCCACCGACTCCTCCGTGCACGTGTCTCTATCGACATCGTCCTCCGTCGTGAAGCTCGCCGCAGATTCCGATGACGTCGTGAACCAAGGGTCGGGGATCTCCACGGGGTCGAAGTAGACGGAGTTGACCGTTCTGAAGATGTCGTCGCCGGCAGCGGCGCGAAAGGAGAGAGTCTTGGGGGAGAAAGCACAGGGAGGAAATAACTGCCATGGAAGCTTTCTGGGAGGAGCTCTGAAGAGAGAAGGGAGGAGTTGCGGTTTCTTGCCCATTGAAGCAGTGTAGGGGCGTGTTTGGATGGAAGAAGATTGTGAGTGCTACTGTGTTTGAAGGTTGGTGTGAGCAATAATGGTTGTGGCCAGAAGGAGGAGGAAGAAGAGGATGGAGTATTTAAAGGAGAGAGACTAGAGAGGGGAGTGGTTTGGAGGGAAGGAGAGGAGAGAGAGAGAGAGAGAGAGGCTGAATTGGATTTGGTGGGTTGTTTGAGGGGTGAATTTAATTGAGAGACTTGTAAAATTCAATGTCATTTAATGCTCCATTCAACAACTGAATGTATGAGCACTTTTCCAGTAATATCAGTTTTGGATTTTTATCCCTAACCATGTGTGCCTGAGTGCCTCTATTAGAAACTTTAAAAATTATTCAACATTGCCTAGCAATTGAATCCATCAAATTAGGTAAAATAAATTGTGAAAAAGATAAATAAATATCTCATAAATATAAAAAATCTTAAAAAATGACTTAAATTTTGTAAACGATAAATGAAGGGCAAAAAATTAGTCAAGTTTAGTCATTCTCTGTTGAGTTTTAATTATTTTTTTTAGTTATTATATGCTAAATTTTAGTAATTCTCTGTTGAATTTTAGTTAGAGCCCTTCATTTATCATTTACCAAATTTAAGTCATCTTTCAAGGTTTTTAATATTTAAATAATATTTATTTATCTTTTTTCCAAATAAATTTAAGTTTTATGAAGTGGGTGATTCTTCTTCTTCTTCTTTTTTGCCTGCAAGTGGGTTATTCATAAACTAAGTTGAGAATTATACCTAATATGATTCATAAAACTGAGTTGAGAATTATACATAAACTGAGCTGTAGAGCTGGGAAAACGGGTCAAGCCCGTCGGGCCAACCCTTTTAAGTCATTTTAAGTTAAGGACCGAACTTGTATTTTAGAGGCTGAAAATGAAATCAGGCCTACAAGGGCCAACCCTGTAGGACGTCAGGCTTAAAAGGGTCAACCCTATAAGATCACGGGCCAGCTCTTTTAGGCCCTTTTATTTTTTTTTTATAGTATGCATATCATACTACATAATTTATTTTGGACTAAAACTCCAACCCATTAAGCCATTACCCAATGAATACATACATCCTACTAACCACACAGGTACACACACGAGACACAAGACACCAGACATATATCACACATTCACGTTGTATACTTCTACACTATGTAAAATTTAGACTTTACTGGGATGCGACAATGATGTCCCTAAAATTATATTGTTTAATTCTTGCATACTTGCATACTACGTAAAATTCAAACTTTATATTGACACAATTTGTGTTAAATTAGAATTTTAATTATTGTAATTTACTAATTTTGTTTCTACAAAAAATATTAAAAAAATTGTTTAAAATATTTTTAGCCTTGTTACTCTCGGGTTAGACTTCAAAAAACATATATTTTTCTTAAGTCAGATTTTAACAGGTCAACTCTATTAAAATGCCAGCCTTTTTTTCTAACTCTACTATGAGATATGTAATTATTTTTTATTAAATTTTATATAATTATTGTGCCATCACTTCAATTGTCGTTATAAGAGGCCTTCTTAGCTCCCCCTCGTAGGACATAGACCTTCAAACACCCCGTGATGTGAAATGAAGGTGGACTGAGAATGAATGAGCGAGCCTTCAAGGCAAGCTGATTGAATTTAAAATAATATCTTTTTTTCTTTTCAATAAACAGTGCTCCGTCCTATTTTAATTATAAGTTTTAATCAATTTTTAAAAAAATTAAAAAAATTAATTATATAATTTAATCATATCATATATTATATTTTATTATATTATATATTAGTTTATACTCAAAACATAGTTTAAAACAAGGATAAATTTTAATATCTTAAAGTAATTAATTTTATTAGGATTCTCTAAAAAAAAGTTAACTCATCCTTACAATTTAATGAAAGAGTATCATTTTAATATTGACTTCAAGGTTAACATATCAGTAGTCATTGTTTAATTGAATTTTAGTTTTGGCGCATGTGGTAGTCTCAAATTATTAGTTTTAGTCTATATAGTTTCATCAAAATTTGGTCTAAATTTAATAAATAATCTTATACTTTTAACTAGTTTTAGTTTTGATCTATATATTTAAACTCGTACCAAGCCTTTAGGAAACTATAGACACTCAAACCAACAATTTAAAATTACAAAGATCAAAATTAAAATTCAATCAAACAATAGGAATTAATAATAATATTATAACTCTTATTTTTTCTAACAAGATATGGCTAAAGAATATGATTAGGGGTAGGTTAATTTGAGTTCAATCTGTATAGTGGCTTTGACCTAAATATCCTAAAGCAAGTTTTTTTGGTCAAGTTGTTGGTGGGATGAAAAATAAAGAAAGGATTATTACAGTAATGATGAAGTCATAATTTGTATGGGTAGATAGAAATAACAGTGAAGGTAGCTCAGAGATGACATAATTGATTTTGATAAATAGTTATATAATAGTACCTAGTTTTTACCATAAATACAACAAATAATAAAATGAGAGTATGTAACTAGTTCCACAAATTCTTGAAACCAAATATTAAGTGTGATTAAAAAGTTGTGTGCATCAATGAATCTACAATCATATAGTCATGACTTGAGAAAGAAAAAAGAGTGAGAGAAATTATTATTACAATGTAAATAGAGTCTACTCCTATACAGTACTTATCTTATTATAATTAATTATATTCCATTTACTCGTTTCCCTTACTTTTTCCAAATGCACCATGTGCAGTTAATTTTGTGCAGTTGAGAATTTATTCAGACTTGTAGATTATTTTATGGTTATTCCATGAATTAATGCATTTTAATCTATAGCCAAAATTAGCATGAATCTTGTATGTTGAATTAAATAACTTAGCACATAAGTCAAGGTAAAAAAAAAACTTAGTACATAAGTCATATTATTTATAATTTACAATGAGTGTGGTTTTATATATATATATATATATAAGTTCCTTATGTGTTATACATAATATATAAATTATATTTTCTGATGCCAAAAAAAATATATATAAAAATTATATTTTCATGATGTAAATAAAGATAATTATCTTAATTAAATAAAACATGTCGCAGAATATTAAACGTGGTGAGTCTTGTGATGCTATGTAAATTTAGGAATTATCGATTTATAACCTTGGTGACGTATCCTAAACAATTCCCAAGGTTTTTTTAATTTATTCTTTGGGAAATATATATACATATATATACACTCCAGATTTTCTGTGAGCAGGCTGAGATTTGAGGACCCAAAATATATTAAGAATAATCAGGCTATAATTCTTATATTAAAATATTCAGATTATGAAACATCCTCATCAGAATGAATCAGGAGTTTACTGGCCAAAAGAAAAAATGAATCAGGGGTTTCCCCGTAAACAAATTTATTTGAAGCAAATAATTCACATATAAAAATATGGATTATAATTTATTCTTCACACGTCTCAATAATAAAACAATAATTCATATCACTCAGATGAAATTGCAGCGCATACGCACACAGTCGGTTTTTTTTTTTTTACATAAAGAAGACAAGTGGAAGCTTGAAAGGAATTAGATGACAATTATCTAGTAGCTCCACTAGGAGAGACATAGTTGACACCATTATGTCCATTATCAGTAAAAATCTTAGACATCCAACAAGTGGTCGATCCCAAAGATGAGTTTGGTAATCGGCACATCAGATTAACTCTCTGGATGTACGCCTGAGCATAATTCCACCATTATCAATGTTTCTGCCACAAGATCTCTAAGAGGATGGTTTGTTGTGGAGTCTCTCATGAGAATATTAAAAGCATCTAAAGAGTCAGAGTAAATATGAATTTTTAGAAATCCAAGTTGTTTCGTGACTTCAAGGCCAGTCTTAATGGCCCATATCTCAGCTTCTGTAATTGAACAAAGACCAGTGGTCTTTTGGAAACCCGTAATCCATATACCCGAAGCATCACGGAGGACGCCACCACAAGCTGCTATGTGGTCAGGCTTAATAGAACCATCAACGTCAATGTGAATAGTATCCTCAGGTGGAGGCATCCAATGCTGATCTGGAACATGTTGAATCTGGAATACGTTGTGCCACAAATTTTGTTATGATACACTTTCAAGGAGAAAATATGTTAACCGGTGGATATTATCTTTAGTATCCATACCTTGTCCCTCGAACACAAATATGCATCTATATGTCCATAAAAGCCAGCATACAAGGCTAAATACTCTAGTCCAGCTGTAGGAATTTTAGCTACTGCAACCCGAAGAATGCTTGGAGTTCCAATTAAGCCATGCCTGCAAATCACCAGAGAAAAATCTAGAGGAATAGTTAGGATTTAAAATAAGCTACAGCATACCTCTTGCTTTCTCACAGTCACAGAGGATATGAATCACACTCTCTTCATGGTGACAATTAAAGGGACATTCTTTAGATTGAAAAAGTCCTTTGTTGGCTCTAAGCAAGTTAGTGGGTAGGCGTTGGTGATTGACCTATCGCATGAAGAATTTGATTATTTTTAGGAATAGACCATTTCCATATCTGACCCCATAAATCATGAGAATTTTGTTGGTCATGATTGGAAAGATAATAATATGCTGCTTTGACAGAAAATTGCCCATCTTTCGCTTTTCTCCATGTGAACCTGTCCGGAATTCCATTGTTGGAAGGTTTCATTTTAGATAAAATGTTTATCACCCAACGAGGAAGGATACCTATCCATTTATGAATGTACCATATACCTTGAGAAGTCATATGGTCAAAGACCATGTCTCTAACATTAAGATACTAAGCATTGTGGACATAAGAAATCAGAGGGGCTTCAAGGGGGGTCCACATATCCCACCATAAACTTGTGGTTTCGCCATTGTTAACCCCGTTTGCCTATTCCTACAAGAAAGGCATCTCATACATGAACAATGGATTTCCATGTGAGAAAAGATTGTGTTTTTTTAACAACTGCAGGGATATTATCTACACCTCATTTGTATTTAGCTCGGAGACATTGAACCCATAAAGCATAAGGTTTAGTAATAAACCTCCAACAGAGTTTCATAATAAAAGCTTCGTTTTGTAGTCCTTATCTTTAAGACCTAGCCCTCCCTTACTTTTACTAAGGGTCACAGTGTCCCAAGAAATAAGGTGCTTCTTCCTCAACTCAATATCCTGTGACCACAAGAATTTCCTACTATATTTCTCAATATCCTTTAGAATGTCCGATTGAAGAAGAAATATATGCATATGATAACTCGAAGGGCAGAAATGATAGCTTTAATGAGAGTCATTCTACCAGCGATATTGAAAAATTTGCCTTTTCAAGTAGATAGTCTTTTTCTAACATTGTGAACAATGGGAGCATAAATGGCATTCTTTACTCTGGAATGAATTATTGGAATCCCAAGATATTTGCCAAGGTCTGCTGTTAAACCAATACCAAGTGCATTACTTAATTCCATGCCTCTATTAAAGTGGATATTCTTAAAACAGAACATTTTCAATTTTGCTAAATTGATGCTATGACCTGAAATAGCACAAAAGTTATGCATTACGTTCTTTATTTCAAGGAGATGAACGATGTTTTTAAGGAGATGAACGTACAACTAAGTCTGACAAAAAAAAAGGTAAAATAAAAAATTGGAGGAAATGACCTAATAACCTTTTTTTTTTTCGTAGGAAAATGACCTAATAATCAAATTAATTGAGAAAATTAAAAGTAATTGATTCGGAATCTGTAATTTATCCTAGATACCTAAAGACCCATGTCATTGAGCTTAATTATGCAACTCACATATCTTCAAAAAAACTTCTTAGGTTGCCCCTTGGAGGTAGGTTTCAACTGAGCTCTTAAACAAATTTTATATATTTTTAAACATAAACTTTTCAATTTTTTCAACAATTTTCGCTTTTATACTTCATAATTTGCATATTATCTTTCATAATTCATCACTTTTGTTCCTTGTAATGGAATTGTAGTCCATTTCCCCCAGTTAATTTTTTTATTAGGTTTTTGTTCCCAATTTTCCCCAACTTTTTTTTTTGTTTTTTGCCAAAAAAAGTTAACATAGAATAATTATATTGAAGACAAGGCTAATTCAATTCAATATTGGGGGTTATAGTGTACTTGGTGGAGAATAGGGAGAGAAAAATTATATTATTGATAATAGAATAAATTATTATTGATAAAAAAGTTATCAGTGATTATGTTAAAGATGTATTTCCTCAACCTATATATCCTTAATATGGGAGTTGAATAATTGGTTCATAGATATTAAGAAAATTTGTTAATTTATTTGTAATAAATATGTGTTAGTGTACCAAAATATCCTCTTTAATCATGACTACTCAAGGATGAAAACCTCTTAATATATGCAAAATTAATATGGATATATTTTGTCCATCCAAGAAAAATACGAATATATACTTTGAAGAGTATATTCTTAATATATGAGCTAAATAATTAATTTATAGATATTAAAAAAACTAATAAAGTTATTTGTTTCTTAATATGGAAAGTCAATATGGATATACTTTGAATAAATAATTATAAATTTAATAGGGAGATAAAATATATTGAGATTTTATATATATATATATATAACCAAATCAAATACCTAACTAACTCTTATATGAAATATTGCAGAGAGTAAATTATAAAGATGATAGAGTAGTAAGGATGATGAGGGCAGAGGAGTACAAAATAAATGAGGGGATAGAAAAAGGAGAAAATAATGTAAAGAAAGGAGTGAAAGAAGGGAAGGGGAAGGGTAAAGTTCATGTGAAGATGATTAAAGACTTAAGAGAGAACCGTTGCCTTCACGCTTTGTATAATTTCTGTCCTTCCCCATTTTTACTATTTATTACCCCTTACCCTTTTCTCACTCCTCACCTACATCGCCCCTCTTTATTTATTACCCTCTCATATTCCATTTCTATGTTACCATATTCTTGTATATATAAATTAATAGTAGTAATCAGTAGTTGGCAAAAAAAAAAAAAAAAGTAATAGTAATTAGTAAATCTTCCCCATGTCCTTCTATCACTATGAATAAC
>JBAGKO010000010.1:34887790-34899637 GCA_037177275.1 Acacia concinna
ACGTGGCAAAATCTCAGAACCTCAGGGAGGGAGGTTGAGTAGTATATAGAGGATGCCATTTGCTTATAAGGCATCCAAGATTTGAGTTTTCTCTTGAGAAGTTCTCTTGTACTCTTCCTTTATAAAGTTCTCTTTATATCAATACAAAGTTCTTTCCTTACGCGTTCGTGAGTTCTCTAATACTCTTTCTTGAGTATCCAAGTGTGAGGAGGCTGAAAAGATTTTGCAGGGCTTAAAGTAGATCTTAGCTCTTTGAAGATCTTGTAGCCATCATAATTGATTCCATACGAAGAAACGATAAGCGGTGCCATAATGTGAACTTGCAAGGGAGTCATGAAATGCCTGAAGCTCACTCAGCAACAATCCCCTCAGGTTATTATAAACTTTATGTGGATGGTGCATTCTCAGAACTTCTCTGCTCGGTAGCTTGTGGAGGAGACATATAGGATCCACAATGTAACTTCTATGGGAGATTCATAATGAGAATTCAATAAGAGGGATCTTTAAGTGTTGAGCTATGGGGTTGCTTAACTGGTTTAAAGCAAGCTTAAGACATAGGTATAAGGAAAGTGGTTCTACTTACAAACTATTTTGACACCCGGAGACTATGTCGAGAAGGATGTACCGAGTTACACATACAACGAAGCTTGGTATTGGAGATTCGAAGCTTGGTGGATTGTAGTTGGTAGGTAGAGATTCGTCACATCCCAAGGAACCTAAACTTAGTTGCAAATAACCTTGCGAAAAGAGCACTCAATATGAAGCTTGAATTCTACTTAGTAAATAGGCTTGGCACTAACTTGTTCACTTGGAACCGGGTTAGAAATAACATTTTTGTTTCTATTTGTTTCTTAGCTTTCATCATGTATTAAAAAAAAAGTAACTACTAATAATGAAGTCTTGAAAGGTAAATTCCACCAACCCATAAGTTTGTAACTAAAAATTTGCATTTGGGAATGTCTAGATAAAACTCATCTCATGTATTTATTAAGTGCAGTGCAAAACTATTGAAAATAAATTAAACCAAAGACCCCCTAATTAATTTTGAAACCTTGAGCTTAGGTCAATTGTTTTTTATAAACATTTTTTAGGTTACATAGAGTATATGACTCTTTTTGGTGAAACAATCAAAAGGATTTAAATTGAAAGATTAAATGCAAATTAAAGTGAAATAATTTAATAACTCACCTCAAGTTTCATGACCCTCCTCTAGAAAATATTGTTGGCTTTCGTCAAAATTCACTTGAAGATTGTCCATCTCAACATTTGACTTTTGATCTCTAACAGTGAAATCATCCATCAGGACATTATCCTTTATAACTCTATCATTTAAAGCACATTTAACCTATTGAAGATTCTCAAAGAGTGCCGCCATGGTCAAGTGATACTCGGACGTTTAACTTGTGAAAAATTGAGGCGTGTGTGTGTGTGACGAGTGAATATGGTTTCATAGCACATCAATTCGGAAAAAAAGCTTTCAACTTTGCACCAACTCCAAATTCAGAAGGGCAGCTATGAATTAAAATGAGGGATTTCAATTGGCTCAAATTAAGAAATGTGGGTATGATATTAAAATAATAAGATAAGATTACAATTTCCATATAAAATTTGAGTATTCCAGAGGAAGGAAGAGAATGAATTTGATAATATATAATTGGATGAAGGTGAAAAAATAGGAAAAAAGTATTGTGCTGGAAGCACACAACATAATTATCTTTTGTTGGGGTGCAAAAATAGTAATAAATGTTTAAAAGTGATATAAATTTAGAAATTGTTGTTAACTAGGCCTAACATCCATTTTTTTAATTCAAGCATCAAGTGGGTCCCACTTAATGGATATTAAGTGAAATTGATGGCATTTGCACCACTTTTAAATATTTATTACCATTTTTACAACCAACAAAAGATAATTATGTTTGCGGCTCTTGTTGCAATACTTTTTTTCTATTTTTGCACATTCGCCCTATATAATATAATAGAAAAATGAACCTTTTAATTTATAGAGTTTTAATTCCGTTGTAGCTCATCCCATGCATTTTGACTCATGTCAACTTAATCTCTATAGTTTTGATTTGGTTGTAATCAAATCATTGAACTGTAGAGATTGGGTTGCACTGAGTCAAAACATATGGATTGAGTTATAACCGAATTAAAACTATAAAGGCAAAAAGATTAATTTTTTTAATATAATTTACAAACTTATGAAGTAATTAATATTTTTCTTTAAAAGCCCCCAAGCCAATGATGATTTGCCATTTCATTTGGAATATTTTACATTAAATGAATTAGATTAAAGAATTTGTGTGAATACCAAAAAACTATTGGTTGAGGTGATAAGCGGTCTCACAAGTTCAAAATTATTTACAAGTTTTATATTTGGAGTTGGTTAAACACGATTAAAGCATGTAGCCCATACATATATGTTTTCCAAGGGCATAATGATGGTTTGAAAAATATATATGATTTTTCTTTAAAATCGGTCTATTTAATTTAATTTGGTAGTATTGAAATTTAATCCAATAATTTGTTCTCTTGATAATTAACTTCATGTTGTTTCTACTTATTTTTTACATATTTATTTTGAAAATAATTTAATTTATATAGTTACTTTATTTAGCCAAAAGTATATTTTTAATCCTTGAAGTTTTATATGAAGCACATTTTTTGTCCTATAATTATAACACCATTGATATTCCTAATGAACAGCGCTTATATAACAAACTCAAGTGAGGATCAATAGTATTGAATTACAAAAAATTTTGATTTTTTTTCAATTTACCCATATGTTAAATTTAAAATTTATAACATTTAATTACACAATTATCACTTAAATTTACATAATCATTACTTGAGTTTTTTTTTTGTCAACGACATTAACGGTGTTAGAATAATATGACTAAAAGTATACATTATTATAAAGTCAAGGGACAAAAAGTATACCTTTAATAAATTTAGAAATTTAAAAATATACTCTAACCTTTTATTTGTTTGATAAGTTTTCAACATTTGAAAATATTTTTTCCGGTTATTTCTATCCATATGTTTATATATTTATTTTAAAAATATTTTAGTTCATATTTTATTTTTATTTTGCCAGACGTTTGAATTCCAAAATATTATGAAATTAGCCTTACTATCTCCCTTTATTTCTTATATACTTGTTTTGAGAAAATTTGATTTAATATCTTTATCTTGTTTTGAAGTTGACATTTTACTTATTCGCACCTTGATAAAATTCAAGTGATTTCAAAGGAGAAAAATCCTAGCGAAAATCCCTGAAAAATGTTTTAAAATATGGTAAAGGGGCAAATTTACTAATAAACTTTTCTCTAAGGGATGTCTAACACTATAAGCTTTTTTTAGGGACAAAAATATACATAAATTTTTAAAAAGGGAGTAAATTTAACAATCCTTGCATTGCAACTTCTAACGCCGTTAAAGGGTGAGGGCAAATTTAACTATGAACTTTTATCGTAGGGGCGTCTAATACTATAAACTCTTTTAAAAGGGGTAAATTTAACAATAAAATTTTCTCATAGGGGTACCTTGCACCATAAACTTTTAAAAATAGGGCAAATTTAACAATCCATCCATTGAACATCCGCTCTCTCCTACTTTCCCATATCTCTTATCATGTTCCACCACCTCCTGCCATCAACCTTGAGATTTCTAGATCTACCTCTCAAGCTTCTCATAGGCCTGAGTTCGCTCTTCGTCACCATCGCTCTCAATCAGTTTCATTCTCCACTATGTTCTTTGTCGTCGTCAAGGATAACCTAAAGCAAGTCGTTTTTTCACTTTATGCCGCTACCATCTTGCCTATTACTTTATATGTTACGCCCAATTGTCCTTATTTATTGATTTGATCAGAGCTATCTTTAGTAAGGTTTCCCAATCCAGTATAAGTATGAGAAGCTCATTATCTGAATCACTCTGTTTTTTTATTATAACAAACTCATGTCTTCTGGAATAATAGCTTTGCTCTTGTTTCAAATTTTGGTATCGCGTCAAAAAATCTTCCATCATAAATATGGTTTTATAAACATTTCACTGGAGTGGTAACTAACCAAGGCTAGTTCTTTGGCAACCTCTGTTAGGGAAGAAAAAGAAGCAGTATAAATGATGGGCCCAATAAATTTCGAGGCTAATGGTGCGAGGTAGTGGAATATAATGAGAGAGGTGCAGGAGCTGGAGAGAACCAAGTCTTGCTTCAAAAGAAAAGAAAGTTCAATGGACAGATTGTTAATATGCCTCATTTTTAAGAGTTTATGGTGTCAAGCGCCCCTATGAGGAAAGTTCATGGTCAAATTTGCCTCTGCCCTTTAATGACGTTAGAAGTTGAAATGTATGGATTGTTAAATTTTTCCCTTTTTTAAAAGTTTATGTATATTTTTGCCCTTAAAAAAGTTTATGATGGTAGGCACCCCTTAGAGGAAAGTTTATGGATAAATTTGCCCATTTATCTTTTAAAATATTAAAAGACATGATGAAATTTTGAATATTCATAATATTATATAGTTTCGAGTATTTGTCTTTTAAATTAAATTAAAATTAGGAAAACTGTGTCTTTGATTATCTAAAGGCCAATCCAAGAATATAAACTTCATTGAAACTTAGGAGTTTTGTGTGGGAAATTGAACTTTGTGGGTGGATGATCTTGAGGTAATCTCTCTAGCAACGAACCTTCTCCACTCAAGAGAATAACTTGGTGCCATATCAGATGAGTTGAGTGCCGAAGGTTCCTGGTTGCGCAAATTTCTTCTTTTACTCTATTGTCAAGTTATAGAACTCATGAGTATGGGCTTAAAGCATGTTCTGACTAGTTAAAGTAAGGTTAAGGTTAGAAGAATCTAATTAGCAAGCCATCTGGTATGCGTAGTTTTTTTTTAATTTTTTTTACAAATATGATTATATTACAAAGCCTACAAGTCACATGCTCTCATCTTAAGGCCCGTTTAGTTATGACTTATGAAAAATGACTTATTTTTATAAGTGGCTTATGATTGAAAACTCTTAAAAATAAGCAACTTATCATAAGTTAATTGTGTTTGAATTGTAAGTAGAAACAGTAATTTATTAGGAGTAGAAGATGTTACTTGTGTTTGGATTATGAGGAAAAAAAGTGACTTATGAGATATAGAAAAAGTGATTTTTTTTAAAAAACCACTTCTTTTAACTCCTCTTCATAAATTAATTTTTACTATAAATTACTTATATTTATAAGTCTCTACTTATCAAAAGCTACTGTTTTTTCTCAAGTAAAAAAAAAACTGCTCACCGCCTCTATTCAAAATACTATTAACTATTAAGACCTTTGATATTTTTAGAGTTTTTTTTTTAAATCTTCACAAAATCCAAAGTTGGCAAAAAAAAAATATAAAAAAAATAAAAGTTTAAGAAGCCGCCTAGTCCACCGTCATCTTCTTCCTCGCTAGGGTTTTAGGTTTTCAGTTTTCACCGTGGAGCTAGCAGCGAGCATCCGCCACTTGCGTCACAAGGTACGGTAGTTTGTTGATTGATTTGTCTCTTCAATATCGCTAATCTTGGTCCCTCTGTTTGAAAAAATCCCCTGCCTTGCAGATTCAGCACTAGGAGAAACATAAAATGGTGAAGAAGAGCAAGAGTAAGAGACATTGTTTACTCGTTTTACCTTGAATCCTTACGCTCACTGTCGCATCTTATGTCCTTCTTAATTTTTGCCAGAGAGTAAGAGTAAAAGAATTTCATTGAAGAAAAAGTACAAGATCATCAGAAAGGTGAAGGAGCACCACAAGAAAAAAGCCAAAGAGGCCAAAAAGCTTAATTTGAATCGAAAAGGAAGGGTTGAGAAGGATCCTGGCATTCCTAATGATTGGCCTTTCAAGGAACAGGAGCTTAAGGCTCTAGAAACTCGACGAGCTCGTGTTCTTGAGGAATTGGAGCAAAAGAAAGCTGAGCGGAAGGAGAGGGTATTGCGTCAATTTGTATTTTTGATTGATTATGTTTGTTTGACATGAAGTTTCTATCTATTACTTAAAGTCGACTAGTAAATTACAAATATATTTGAAATCGTAAACTTAATATATATCCTTATTTTGTCTTTGAAGAGTAGAATTTTAGAGACATCGTTACACTTGAGACGGTCATAAGCCTTTTACTTATTATGCTCTTCTTATTGTAGGCTCTTGAAACGATTCGATTGCCTATAATTCTTATTCTGCGTTTATTTTTGTGCCTACTCATAATGCAGTTGGTGCATATTATTATTAAAATTCATAATTCATAATATATAGATGTTTATGCATCTGTATACATGGGCACACACGAATACAACCTGTTCTTTTTCTACATGCTGGGAAACTGATGCATAAGTGAACACTACTTTGTTATGCTTGCATTTAATAGATCCAAGGGAACTTCTCACCTCTAAATTTTGTTTTTTTCAATGTAGTTGTTTGAATACTACTTTGTCATTCAAATTTTCTAAATCTGTATTGTGGTTAACACTGGTCTCAGGCTAGAAAGAGGAAGTTGGGAGTGGTAGAGGATGACGATGTCTCCCAATTGGCTGAAACAGCAACTGTGGCAGAAGAAAGTTTCACTGCAGTTGGGAAGAATCGAGGTTTTTACTTTTCCTTTTTGTTGAAGTTTTAAGTTTGGTCAAATGTATAATTATCCCTCTTGTATACTTTATTCGTGTTGATTATAATTTATTATCTCTTATTTTTCCAAAGACAACTCAGATAAGGCCTTCTATAAGGAGCTAGTCAAGGTCATTGAAGCCTCCGATGTTATTTTGGAAGTCCTTGACGCCCGCGATCCCCTAGGGACCCGTTGCATTGATATGGAAAAGTTGGTGATGAAATTGGGGCCTGATAAGCATCTAGTATTGCTTCTAAATAAAATTGGCGAGTTTCACTTCACATACTTGTTACCTTGTACATTTGTAGAGATCTGTGTTCTTTATCTAGTTTTACCTCGGCTAATTTTTTATGCTCACAACACAGATCTTGTACCTCGTGAAGCTGTGGAAAAGTGGCTTAAATACCTTAGAGAAGAATTACCTGCTGTGGCCTTCAAATGCAGCACTCAAGAGCAGAAGTCAAATTTAGGGTGGAAATCTTCAAAAAAAGTCAAAGCAAGTAATCTTTTGCAAACAAGTGATTGTCTTGGAGCCGATACTCTGATTAAATTGTTGAAGAATTACTCAAGAAGCCACGAGGTAACACAATTTTTGGCAGAAAGATAACTCTTCATTTAGAATTAGAGTTTTGCCTTTGAATTGCTCTTAAGATGATTTGAATGAAATTTACGATTCTGTACTCATTTCAGTTGGATGAAATCCTGCTTGATGTCTATTGAGCTGGGCTTATCATTTCCGTTATTTGTTTTAAAGAACTTTTTATTAACATTGAGCTTGAGGGACTGGTTAGTTATATGCCTTGAACGCTAGCTGGGATATGCTGACTGAAACATCTCTTGTTCGGTTTTCTTTCTTTCTTTCTTTCTTTTCTACTTTTTTCATTTTCTGGAACTGCAGATGCCCTTTTCTCATCTGTAGCTTTGCTTTTGTCTAACTGCTTTGTTGTTCTGAACTTTTAAGTTAACCTTGTAATCGTTTTCTGTTCCATAAATTGTCTTAGAAGGGAATTATCCATCATAAACAAAAACTGTTTGATTTTGATTATATGCTAAACTATAGTGCTGATTCTATTCATACTTCTAGAGATGTATCTTTATCACCTGTTGGCCCTCTATCAAAACATATTTCATCAATTCTTTATCTTGTATTTCACTGTGGCTTATATGGTTTTTCTTTTTTCTGTTTTATTTCTACGATCTGGTTAGATTTTAGCCCGTCCATTGTTCCTTTTTTTGTGGGGATAGTTTTAATTCTTAATCCTTTCTTTAACAGATCAAGAAGACAATTACTGTGGGCGTGATTGGCCTGCCAAATGTTGGCAAGAGTAGTCTCATTAATAGCTTGAAGAGAAGCCATGTCGTCAATGTTGGTGCGACTCCTGGTTTAACAAGATCAATGCAAGAGGTGCAATTAGACAAAAATGTTAAATTGTTGGACTGCCCTGGTGTTGTTATGCTAAAGTCTCAAGGAAATGATGCTTCCATAGCTTTACGAAATTGCAAAAGAATTGAGAAGTTGGAAGATCCAATTAGCCCAGGTAAGTGGAAGGCTGGAGGCATTTCTTTCTTTTTTCAATTTAATCTGCTTTGCTGTGTTTATATGTGAGAAATGGAGTTTGGATTTGAAATGGTTGGTTGGAACTTTATAAGAATTGAACTCAGAAATATAAATCAACATAGTATAAAAATTTCAACATTTGAGATTTTTTTTTTTTAAGTCTGCCTTACTTTATTGAAACATTGTAAACTTGAGCCTGGAAGAGAAATCCCAGGAAAATCATGAATGCTAACATTTGATATTGATAAGAAGAAACAAAGCCGTAACCTTAACCGTATGAATGGTCCTCTCTTATGCACCATAACATTGCAAAACTGCTCTTGTAAAAAGAGACCCCTACTTCGTTGCAGGATGAACTTATGTTGACTAAAGGCTCGAAATAAATTAATCATCAAAGATACAGCCATCCATCATCCAACAATGATACAATGATGATTTTTTTTTTTAAATGGTTATACCGTATTTGTTTCTTTCTTATAAAACCCCTCATATAGAAACTCTAATACATATTTCTTTTACCTGCTCGAAACAGTGAAGGAAATTCTAAAGCTATGTCCAGCTCCTCTACTGGTGACACTTTACAAGATTCCAAGCTTTGATTCAGTTGATGACTTCGTACAGAAGGTTGCTACAGTTAGGGGCAAACTCAAGAAAGGTGGAATAGTTGATGTTGAGGCTGCTGCAAGAATTATTCTTCATGACTGGAATGAAGGTAATGCATATATATAACACAAGCAGAAACCAACAGAAATGATTCAAGCTTTCTTTAACTTTTGAAATTAACATATAGCAACGGCTTGCTTGTTTCAGGTAAAATTCCGTATTATTCCTTGCCCCCAGTTAGGAATCAAGGGGAGCTTTCAGAGGCAAAGATAGTTTCTGAGTTTGCAAAGGAGTTTGACATTGATGAAGTTTACAAAAGTGAATCTTCATTCATCGGGAGCCTTAAATCTGCCGATGACTTCAATCCTGTTGAAGTTCCTTCAAGTCAACCTCTCAACTTTGACCAGACTATGTTAGAGGTTGGTTGCTACATTTGGAGTCTTACCCATGATATAATGCTCCTTAAACTTAAATATTCTAAATCAGGATGAGAAAAATTTTCAGTATGATAAATCATTGCTTGGGTCCTCGAACGATGGGGTATATCAATTTAATCTCCAGAGGATAATTGCCATCGTGGACTTTAATTTCTGAAATCATGCAACTTGGTCCTTCTCTAAGTTTTGTTGATTTAGTGATCAGCAGGACCATGGTGGTTCCTGTGAAATGCTCCTTTTCATGTCACTATCGTAGTTATGTACCTACAATATCAATCTTTCACTGATAAAATCATCCATCTTATTGTTCAACGCCATGTATTTTAGGATGACATGCAACCTCAACCAACAAATCAAGATGAAGGTTCTGGGAACGCAGCAGAAATTAAGGCTGAAGACTCTATGGAATTTGAGGATGATGGCAAGAGCAAGGGGAAGACTGCTGCTATTAGGCAAAATGAGAAACTATACGCAGAGGAAGGAATACTTAATACAAAACTTCGGAAAGCGGAGAAGAAGAAAAGGAAAAAGGCCAACAAAGCTACATCTGATGCCATGGACGGAGATTATGACTTCAAAGTTGACTACTTCCAAAAGGCAACTGCAATGGATGCTGATGGGGGTGAGAGTGAGGATGGTGAAGATCAACTCAAGTCTGAGGAATTGCCATCATCCGGTATGCAGACCAACAAATAATTTGGTAGGGGCCATACCTTCAATTTTGTCATAGGCTTTGGCCTTTGAATAGTTTTGCTTTGTTGATGCAATTTTTAATATATATTTTGTGGGGCAACAGTTAAATTATTAGATTTCAAGAAGTTTTGTCCTGTCTCCGTGTTTGTGGAGAAAAGGAATATTGAAATTATTGTGACAATATGTTTCAATGAAAAATTTTAAGATACAAGCTTAGATTGGAGCCATTTACGTGTAACGATGATGGAGGATGCGGTCTTCTCTTCCCACCTAATGCAAGATAGAGAGGATTTAAGTAGCTTATTTTTTTAATGGGTTAGCTTCAGAAAAATAAGTGACTTATCAGAAGTTATTGCGTTTTGATTTGACTTTGTAGAAGTGATTTTTTTTATTTTATTTTATGAAACATGTTTGGAAGATAGGTAAAAAAATAATTTATGATGAAATTTTTTAATTTAAAAATATGTTAAGATATGTGTAATATCCCAAATTTTTATTCATCAAATTTCTCAAGTATATGAAAATATAAGGGAAATAAAATGGTCAATTTTGGTGTAACAATTATAAATAAAGTAAGTTTTGATTAATTTTTGAAATGAGACTGTAAGCAGTCTTATTATATGTCAGTTTATCGCAAATGATGTCCAAAAATCATGAAACTTTCTAGTCTAAAACTAAACATTTCAAGCTTTAATTTGATATGTCCTTTGTATGATTTGGATGTATATATTAAAATATATGAATTTTTTGAAGTTTGTCTAGGGAAATTTGTCAGTTTCTGGAGCAGTGTTCAAAATGAAATTATTAGGAATTTTCTATCCCAATTGAACCAAGAAAACATTTTTCCCTAAAACTAGACTTAATAAGGGACATTTGAGCTTTTGAATCACCTCAATTGGATATTTGTACAATTAAATATGGATTTTCAAAGTTGGGTGAAAATTCTATCAAAAAATCTGAATTTCAGAAATATAATGGTATGGTTGTAATTTGTGACCCAACCAAGGATACAGATGGAAATAATGTATAATAAAAATTGAGGAGTACTTATAAATTATTTGGAGACTAATGACAGTCAGTTTGAAATTTTCTGAGATAGTCGATATACCAACTCTGTAGAAAATTCAACTAAATAATCATTTTTAAAATCATTTTCTCTCTCCTTCCCCCATAAGCCAACCACCTTATAAGTCAAATGAGCTATAAAAAGTGGCTTCTCACTTTAAAAATAAAAAAGCCAAAAAACCTATTTTTGTATCTTCACTTTTTTATTCCATCTAAATACTAAAAATTAAATAAGTCACTTCATTTATTAAAACAAAACTATGAAAGCCATAAAAATCACTTTTTTTTATGTCATTCAAACATGCACTAAATTTGAAAAATCAGCTTTGACTAATTTGCATGAGCTGGCGGGCATGTCCCGCAGTTAATGCCTACTTACTAACTGACCTCTGTAATTAATTAATACAGTACTGCACCCATCTTACTCCTTAATTATCCACGTTTCCATTTTCACTTCCCTGCTTGGGGTTGTTGGCCACCAAAGGTGGAGGTTCAACCTTTTGTCAACCCCTCAATGTGGCAACTTTTCTCCCTACGATGATAAGCATTAATTTTTTCGATTTTAATTATAAGATTTAATTAATTTTTTTAAAAATTTAAAAAAAATTAATTACATTATTTAATTATATCATAAATTATATTTTATAATATTATATATTAGTTCATAAGTTAAATAACATAGTTTGAAGAAAAATAATAAATTTTAATGTCTTAAAGTAATATAACTAACTTTTTTAGTATTGTGCAAAAATAGTCAATTAAATATTATAAATTGTATTTTATTATTATATCTATAATAAGGTATTATATTTAAAACTGAAAAAATATCTTGTACGTAGTTGATTTTGCCGAGGTAATATATTATTATTG
>JBAGKO010000010.1:34899737-34931171 GCA_037177275.1 Acacia concinna
ATCATCTCCCGCTAGTTGTCCCATGAGATTGAGCATTGAATATGTGAAATAAAAGTTTGAATCATTGAGGTTTCATACCCAAATAGATGTGAATAACTGGTATAAGTAGGTGACAAGAACATCTCAGACTGATGTTGTCTAATCATGTGTACAAATCATTGTTTTTAATTTTGTAGTATCAACCAATGTTTTACTTTGGGAGTTTGGGAATCCTCACCTTAATATGACTTCCTATCGATTTTTAAAATATATATATTATATATATCCCTTACAATTCATTGAGTTTCAAAATAATGGTGTATTTGTGGGACTCATCTCCATATGAAGTATAGTTCTCCTTTAAGGAAAGGAACTTCCTCTTTACCCAAAAGGGTGACTGATTTTTCCTGAAGTTTTACTTGCCAACCAGCATGCTATGGTCTATTTCACTATACAAATTCTTGTCTCCAACTGCAATGAAAGATATATGCGCGCGCACACACACACATAAAGCTATTAAAGTGTAAACTGTTGGAGGGCATGACATACTAGAGAAAACACGTGTACATGACATTGTCAGAAATATTTTCCTTTACAAGATTCTCATGCTGAGCATCGAAGGGTAGCTTCAAAAGCGCATTGTTTATTCATGAAAAACCTAATTATTTCTCCCTGATTGAAGCAAAATTTATTAGTACAATTATGTTAACTTTTCTTCTGATTTATCTCTTATAACTGCAATATCCTATAATCTAACTTTTCTTCTGATCTATCTTCGTGGCTAGTCAACCATGAAGACAATGCCAACAGAGATTATGCTCTCAAGCTCTTGTTAAGACAACCCACAAAACATCCACTGGCCACCCAATAGTATTTAGGGTTGTACTTTGAATGTTTGAAGCTATATCATCTGTAATTAATTTTGTCAGCTGCAGTGATAGTTCATTTGTAAAGCTATATGATCTGTTGCCATCTTTTGTGTGTATGTGGCATCTGATATGGTTACTCTTCCCATGTTTTTTATAAATGTTTAGTACAAGTGTAGTAGGTTATGTGAAACCTTTGTGTGCACATGAGTGCCTTTTGTTGCCACATGTGTATAAATTCATGAGGCATTGTTACACATGTTTACTGATCAGAACAAAATGAACTTAACAAGAGGAAAGTAAAAATTAACAACATCGCTTTCATGTTTCACAACTACGGCACCCTATTTCACAACACCATGTAAAACCAATGTTTATCCAATAAATGTGATTGGCCAGGTTTCATTATGAACTTAACAAGAGGAAAGTAAAAATTAACAACATCGCTTTCATGTTTCACAACTACTGCACCCTATTTCACAACACCATATAAAACCAATGTTTATCTAATAAATATGATTGGCCAAGTTTTATTATGAACTTAACAAGAGGAAAGTAAAAATTAACAACACCACTTTCATGTTTCACAACTACGGCACCCTATTTCACAACACCATGTAAAACCAATGTTTGTCCAAAAATGTGATTGGCCAGGTTTCATTATGAACTTAACAAGAGGAAAGTAAAAATTAACAACACCGCTTTTATGTTCACAACTACGGCACCCTATTTCACAACACCATATAAAACCAATGTTTGTCCAATACATATGATTGACCATATCTCATATTGAACTTAACAACAGGTAAGTAAAAAACTTGTGTTGTTAAATCAGCTATCGACGTTGTGATTGACCATATCTCATATGAAACTTGTGTTGTTAAATCAGCTACTGACATGAATTATCCATCTCATAGTGTTGTGATTATTATAACCCAACACTTGCATTAAAAATTTCAAAAGTTTTTCCTTGTCACACATTTGAAGTTGAATGATCCCTACAAAGTTGTCTGCTGTTCAGATTTGGATAACTTATTTTGGACAGATGATGTTATGAAATATGAGATCAAAGATGTGAAACAAGATAGTGTTGTTGGTAATTTCCTGTGGCCAAATTAATTTTGTGCAGTAATACCTCGTTCATGTCAAACATGATAAGTATGTTGTGAAATGAGTAATGGCAAGAATAATAGTGTGGGGTGCCGTTGAAACTTAGTCATTCATGAGTATTAGACAAATATTGGTTTAGATGATGTTGTGAAATAGGGTACAATGGTTGTGAAACGAGATAGTGGTGTTGTTAATTTTTATTTCCTCCTGTTAAGTTCAATATGAGACATGACAAACATGTTGTCACTAACCAATGTCATGCTGTTAAACAATAGAATAGTGTGGGGAGCCATTGAAAGTTGTCCAATCATGAGTGTTGGAAAAATATTTGTTTTAGATGGTGTTGTGAAATAGGGTCCGATAATTGTGAAAGATGAAAATGGTGTTGTTAAAACTGAGGTCGCAACTATATGATGTTAAAGTCGCGACTTAATCAACTCGAGAGCACACCACATGAAGATGTTGAAACCTAGGTCGCGACTAAAGTTGGCTAATTTTGCGACTTCATCAACCAAAGAGGAATTGTAGAGAAATAGGGTATGATGGGCAAACATGTATTGGACAGACATTGGTTGTACTTGGTGTTGTGAAATAGGGTCCGATGGTTGTGAAACATAAAAGTGGTGTTGTTAATTTTTATTTTCTTGATGTCAAGTTCATAGTGCAACTTGGACAATCACATGTATTGGACAAAGATTGGTTTTCCTTGGTGTTGTGAAATACGGTCAGATGGTTGTGAAACATGAAAGTGGTGTTGTTAATTTTTACTTTCCTGTTGTTAAGTTCATTTTGTTCTGTTCAGTAAACCTGTGGAACAATGCCTCATGGTTTTATACACATTTGGTCACCACAATATCACTTTCTTCCGTTTAACAAGTGACAACAAAAGGCACTCATGTGCACACAAAGGTATCACAGAACTTGTTACACTTGTACTAAACGTTCATAAAAAACATGGGAAGAGTAACCATGGGTGATGCCACATACACACAAAAGATGGCAACACATCATATAGCTGTACAAATCAACTATCACTGCAGCTAACAAAATAAATTACAGCAGATATTGCTTCAAATGTTTAAAGTAAACCCCTAAATACTATTAGGTAATCCGTGGACGTTTTATGGGTTGCCTTGACAAGAGCTTGAGAACATCATCCCTGCTGGCATTGTTTTCATGGTTGACTAGCAGCTTCTTTTTAGAATGCATTGCTAGGGTTGTCCTGACAAGAGCTTGTGCATTAATGCAGCTTCTTTTTATAATTCATTGATCCCTTGGTTTCAATATAGATCCTAACATTGAAATGTTCAAATATTAGGCTTTTTGAAAAGTCACTGAAAATGGATAAAGCTATAAAGGAAAGTTGATCTCTTAGTTTCAATAAAGATCCTAACATTGAAATGTTCAAATAGTAGGCTTCTTGAAAAGTCACTGAAAATGGATAAAGCCGTAAAGGAAAGTTTCAAAGATACATTCTTCTCCCCCCTTAGCTCTTACCCTCTTGTCAACACTTCACTGTATATAGGCACACATTCATATAATTATGAACACATGCAAACAAATATATACAGACCATATATGAATATTTGCACTTGAAAAAAAAAATTCCACTCATCCAATGTCACTTCACTCAGTTTGTGACACAATATGCATTAACCAAATTCACTTCTCATATCATCACTTCGCCTATCATATTCACAACAGTACAACCTATTTTCACAACTCCATATTCACAATTAACAACACCTAACATACGCAAGTACTGTTAACATCAGAATGCGTTTTTCCACATTTATCTTACAATCTTACGTTTGTCCTGAAATTGGTGGCCATTTCTTCTTCCACAGAAATTATAGAAACAGCAATAGCAGTGAAATCTGAAACTGATCGAAGCCACACTCACAAGAAAAAGAGAAAGGGAGCAGTGCAATATAACCGCCGTCCTCTTAACTGAGAGGAAGGAAAGCTGCCAGAAGACAGAATAAAGAATCAATCAATCAAGCCTGCCTTAGGGCATTTACTTTTTTTCTGACTTCTTAGATTGGAAAAGGAGCAAGACAAAACGAAACAGAGAAATAGGCGAAATTGAGAAACTAATCTATATATACCAGCTTCTATTCCTTTCATCTCTCAGCGTCGTAGCATATTCTCGTCTCTCACTGCACCAACTACCACCATTCCAAGGTTTCTGTTGTGCCTCTGTTTTCAGATCAGAGAGGTGATAAATTTCAAATCAGAGAGGTGAGAAAATATCCTTTTGTTCCCCTTCTGCTTTTAGGTTTCACTTAGGGCAATTTAGTCTTTTTAGAATATTCAAAAATCCCAGATTCCTCTTGTCATACTAATATGGGATTTCACCATTTCAAACCACTAAAATGTCTTTTGTATATTTGGATTGTCTTTTTCTAAGATTTTCCCTAAAATTTTTAAAATTCAACTGATAAAAATTTTCTCTCCCATCTAAATCTTTCATACCAAACAAACTCTAAATGAGAGCAAACTTAAGAACCAAAACAACATATTAGCCCAAAAAAAAAGACCAACCGAGACTGGGATTTTTATGGGCCCAAAATGTGTCAGTCTTTACTGATGGGCTAACCTGATCCGACTTGGTCCAGTAATAACATATGCTGCTAACAAAACGGTGGACCCAACAAATTTACCGGACCCGAATTCGTCGTGAGCATTCGAGTTTCGTTTCCCCCGAATTTGAATTCGAAAGCGCGCTAAGCGCAAAGCTCGTGTCCGTTCATCCAAAACGAAGGCCCTGAGCTTCATTCAATATGTCTATCCGCGATATCTGCTTTACCTAATTTGAAAAATTATATCTGGGTCTCGATTTATGGCTTCTGCGAAGGACTGAAAATCAGTCTGCTTGTATATATCGCCACAACCGACTGTGTAACTGAAAAACTGAGCTTTCAGGCGTGCTAGGTCTGCGTGTTAGTTCGACAATTTCGGCGGGATGAGTGGAGATCATCGTTCATCGACGGAGGCAGGTTGTTGGTGGCGAAGGCAGTCTATCGGCGACGAAATTTAATTTCTGATCTGGAGGTAATCGAAAATGCTTTTTATGGGGATAATTTCTGGAGATAATCGATAACTTGCTTTACACATTCAGGGCGCTAGCTCTTACTCCCTCTCTACACCACGTCGGCGTGTACGCTCTCTCGCCAATCCTCTGAACAATGTCGGCGATAGAGAAGCTATTCGTTCAAATCTTCGAGAAGAAGAAGCGAATCATTGATCAAGCCCATCGTCAGTGCCTTCTATTCGACCAGCACCTTGTGTCTAAACTCCTTATCGACGGAATTGTCCCCCCTCCATGGCTGTCCAACTCTATGCTGTCCTCCCTTACCTCTGATCCCAAAGGTAATGCTTCATATCCTTCCTTAGAAACCATTTCTTCTCTCAATGCACTTGACTGGGGCTTATTGAACCCAAAATTAGTGTTTTTAGATCACAATATAGGTTTGGAAGTCCGTGGATCCTCTAGACTGAAAATTCAACCATAAGTTGAATCTCAGAGGACCAGCTTGTTTCTAGTGTTCCCTTGTTTTATGGCATTTTTCTTTCATTAATAGTGGGGCTGGGGAGCGAAGAGATCGGAATTATACTTTTTCCGGTTAAATTTCAATAACACTGCTTTCATTGTTTTTCAGTAAAAAACATTGGTTTGCAGGAAATTGTGGTTTAAGAGAAGTTTGTAATTACAGGTTATGTCTCCCATATTATTTAACTAATTGAAGCAGGCTATAATGATGGGGAAGATTCAGTATTTTCCTGGTTAATGGGACAAGAGGCAAACCTTATATCGTACCGGCTCACAGTAGTTATACGTTATTTTTTGTACGCAATTTCAAATCTATGACTTTTCCATGTTTGGAAGCCTTAAGGCTCCGTACTAATTGCATTTTTGCAGTACTTCAGTTTTCTATGCTTCATCATCTGTAAAACAATGCAGGATCCAGGGGGATTGGATTGATATATATGCTTTTATTCATACATTAAATTTCAGTAGTACTTCTCATCTTTTTATATCTGGGCTAGTTTGAGCAATTTAATCCTGATCCATGCAAAACAATTTCTGCACGTGCAGATTTGAATGAAGATGATCTTATATTTGGAGCTCTATTCTCAAGAGCACAATCTACAATTCCCATCTCTGATCGTCGGTTCAGTCTGCTGGGCAACGTGGCTGGTACAACTGATGACGGTCAGCCTCAAAGTGGTTTACATAGTGAATTTCATGCTCTAAACAGAGACATCGACGCAGGAGATGGACTTTCAAATTTGCCAGATTGCTCTGTCAATAATGCCGGACGCTCCTCATTTAGTGCTCCAGAAATGGATTCTACTGCTATATCTCCTCAAATTCAGATGGAATCTAGAATCTCACACACTTACAACGAGCCATCTCTCTCACTGGCAAAGTTGCAAAGATCAAAGTCAAGGCAGAAGGCTCTGGAACTCCGTCATAGTGCAAAGGCAGCTAAAAGCTGTTTAGGAGATGATAATAATACTCGTGTTTGTGCTAGCGAAAAAACATGTTCTGCAACTTCCTCCCCACAATTCGACCATGTTGAAGGGTCAGAATTAGCGAAAGTTTCTAATACCAATACCCAAATATGTCCTGCAGATGAAGTTAAAAGACGCGAGTGTTTGACTCAGAGAAATGTTCAGTCTAATTATTCTGTACGAGTTACGAGATCTAGAAGCTTAGCACTGAAACTCAACTCTTCGAATGTGATCAGTTCTTCTGAAGTGAAAGAAGTTGGTCCTCAGTCTAATAATGTGATCAAGCGATTGGAACCAGCTAATGCTCCTTGTTTTTCAAATGGAAGCTGCGAAGCTAAGGAGACAAATAGAGGATATTATCAGAGATGGGAAACAGAAGATAACGCTTTTAGTAAGAGAGAAACAAGATCTATAAGCACCAGCCAAACAAAATCTGACAATGAATTGTTGAAGCTTGAAAGTGCCATTACTGGAGGCAATAGAGTCGAAGTCCAGGATTCTATGCAACCATTATTTAACGGTGGACCAACATTTTTTAGCAAAACCTGTGATTATGAAAATGGATGTCAAAGTAAAGCAACCAAAGATGGCGACTGCTGCTCTGACAAAGATGAAAGCAATGTCAAGAGTAGAAGATTGACTGGAAGTGTTTTCCAGTCATCTAAAGAAGATGCTTTTGTACATGGCGGTTCTTTAAAGTCAATCGCCAAATCAGCTCAATCGCCTCAATCTTCAGTTTCACAGCATTCACAGCCTCCTGCGATGCCTGTTGTTGGTTCCTTCCATTGTGAGAAGGCTCCAGATGTATGTGCAGTAAAAGTGAAGATCAAGGAAGGAAAATGGAAGTCTGTCAGCAACATTTTTGTTGATAGAAGTTCCATCTGCTCTCAGTCTGCTGCTTTCAACAATTATCCTGAGTTAGAGGGTGCTGAAATTGCTGCAGGAAGATCCTCTTCAAGTGAAAAGGATTGCAAATTAGATACAGAAGTTGCAGCAGCAGCTTCTTGTAGAAGTACAAGGACTGCGACTACCTCTACAACTGAAGAATCAGTGAGGCCTGTGAGTTCTTCAAATTTAGATGGCAGAAATTCAAGGCGTAGACGTTCTACTTTGAGGAAATCATTGCTTGAGAAATCACTGCATGCTGAAACAGTCGTGGCCGACAAATCCTTGAATTCTCGAGAAAATACAATTTCAGGTGCTGGTGTCACTCATAATATTGATGACGGACCTTTTGGAACTGTTGCCAAAGTTGGTGCTGAGTTTGATGTTTTAGTGGATAAACATAATGCTTGTTTAGGGTCTTTCCCTAAAGTTGGACTAGACGTTTCAGCCTCGGGGCCGCCACCCTCTAATTTTGTTAAGTCTGTGAAGCCCAAACAACTTGATTTTGATAATGTTGAAGAATTGAGTGTGAATATAATTGCTGGTGCTGATCTAAAAGCAGGAGGGCAGGACGAACTGCCAGATAGGGGAACTTTGACCACGTCAGAGCCAGGATGTTTGGATGACAAAGAAACATCTCTTGTATGCCAAGAAAAAAGTAACTTTTCCGTGGATACGCAATTGCTGGGGAGACATGAAGCTACGGTCAGAGAGGACGGAACTCAAATGAAATCTTGCGAAAGCCATTCCGAGGAGACGGATGTAGCCAGGAAACCGCGAGATGTCTTGTCATCCAAATCACAGTCATTTGTGGTTCAGGAGGAGTTTTGTCCTCAGACATCGATAGGAAGTCAGAACTTAAGTTCCTCAACGAACCGCTTAATACCATCACAAACTGCTTGTCAAAATTCATCTGGAAGGTTTCCAAAGGAAGTTATGGCATCCAAGCTTGTTTTGGAAAACATTTATGCTGGAGTTGATGAATGCGGTTCTAGAATAATGGAAGACACTTGCTCCACAGCAGTTGCTAGCAGTGATCCGCCTGGAAATGCTGTTCAAACTGTTACCGATTTTGCACTTGGGTATGCAGCTGCTATCAATGAAACGAACATTTCTTCGACAAACCTGGACGCAAGTTCTGGCAGTTGCTTACATAAAAAAAGTAGCTTATCGACGGGGAAGTGGTTCAATGATGAAAAAGATGCTGGTTTTTCAAGAAAACTCCAGATTCCGACAAATTTCACTGGGAGTTTTGTCTTTGATATGGACCATTCTTGCCCTCAGCACAAGAGAAGAAAGATTGAAAGTCAAGCAGATAGATCTCTAACTGCCTCTCCTAGCCATCTAGAAAAGCAACATGAATCTAGCAACCAAGGGTTGGTGAGTGGGAACTTTGATAGTAAAGAAGAAAACCGAGAGGCTAGCACAGAAGTTCAATATCTGACATCTCATCTACAGGATATAAAAGATTCGCATGTCAGTAACCGCACAGCTGAAGAAATGCAAAATACCGAGGGATGCCACATTATGGAAGGATCTTCCCTTGAAGTAAAATCGGACCAGGTACCTAATTTTATGTTTCGCACACTAGAATTATTGAGATTGGATTTGTACGTTTTTCTATTCTAATGACCCGCGTTGACTGAGTCTACTGTATAGTTTGCAATGTTGAAAGTTGCTGTCATAACCACTAAACGGTATTTAAAATCTTTCAACTTTCTAGACAATAATTATCATGCAGTATTGCATTGTGTTTTGGCATAGACATAAATAGATCTATTTTGATGGACAACCACATATTTTAGAAAATTCATATATTATGGTAAAAATCAAATAGGTTGATACTGTAGATTTATAATACTCCCTCTAATTTTAATTATAAAGGTCTTTTAGAGAATTTAAAAAAAATTTTAAAAAAACTAATTATATTATTTAATTATATCATATATTGTATTTTATTATATCATATATTAGTTTATAAGTTAAACAACATAATTTGAAGAAAAACCACAAATTTTAATATATTAAAGTAAGGGTTAAGGTGCTTAAAGAGTCACCAACTTTTTTTAAAAGTGCAAAAATAACCATGAACTATTTTTTGGAGTAAAAATAACTATAAACTTTTAAAAATGGTGCAAAATCGTTAAGTCACTGTAGCGCCATTAATTTTTTATGAGGGTTTTCTAGAGTAACTGAACGACTTGCTACAGTAATTTAACGGTTTTGCATCATTTTCGGAAGTTTATGATTATTTTTGCTCCAAAAAATAGTTCATGGTTATTTTTGCACTTTTAATAAAAATTGATGGCTATTTAAGCACCTTAACCCTTAAAGTAATGTATTTTGTTTTCTTAGGATTTTCTTAAGATTATCTAAAAGACCCTTATAATTAGGATATTGGTCATCTAATTTAGATATTTTGGGTTGGAGTGTCTGTTCACCGTCTTTTTATAGTTATGTTAATGATAGTTCGGAGGATCATGGGACATCGAAAGCAGCGTGGTATTCAGTCCTCCAACGTGTTACCGTCATTGTTATATATTTTATTCCAACCAGCACGAAAAGTTCAGAAATAATCGAATTGTTTATTAGAAATTGAAATAGTTGAGTGAATTTCCGATTGTTGAGAAAATCGAGACTGAAGAAGTTTGGTTTTAGAATCAGTTAACTAGTTGACCAAGAATAAATAGTAAAGAGAAAGGAGAGAGAACCGAGAAGAGAGCTCAATAAGCAACGAGTCAAATATTGAACTTCGATTGGCACAGTAGAATAGCGTTCTTTTTTAAGCAAAAAGGGGGAAAGGACTTTTTTCCTCTTTTGGCCACGGTAAAGAAGTACAGGTTTGACCGTGGTTAAAAAAATACGTTTCAAGTAATCCTTGATCAAATAGGAAACAACAACCTTCAATATACAAAGTTCAATTCCACTAATTTTTCATTTTCCCGTTTTCTAATAGTATATTTATCTGTATTGATCTAGTGTTGATTTCCTTATTCTAGTAGTCACTATCAATGTTATGCTCCAAGTTTTTGACCAAAAAAATGTTATGCTCCAAGTTGTTTTCTTTTGTTTGGCCATTTCGTGATGGTAATGCCGCAACTTCTACTTTTGGTTTTCGAACCTCCATGTCTTTGGTTTATGAAAATTTGTTGACAGTTGGTGAAAAGCATTCTAAGAAGACTAGGCATTAGCTTCATTTCCATGAAATCCAGTCTCGTATTCTTGGCATATTCAATAAGAAAAATGATAAATTTACCTGCTATCTTGTTTAGTAGGGTTGATCTTATTCCTGAATAATGGTGTTAAGACCATGATCTTAGTATCGATATGCCTTGTAGGTATTTATGAAAGTAAGGACAGGATAATGAAGAAATAGATTTTAGTGAAATCCATGCCTGTTAGCTTTGATTAAACTTAAGCCTATCTTTGTGTTTGCATGGCATCAATATTTCAATATGCTTGTTGCTTGTATTTATAAACAAGGTTGTATTGGGAAAAAATGGCATGAGCAACTGAACCCTTCAAATTTCTACAACGTTTACTGTCCTCTTTCTCTAGAACAGCACTTTAAATAATTTTCTGTCAGCAGAAATTTAACTTGGATGGAAGGGACAGAGGTGGCAACACTCTTCTTTATTCCACTTCAAGAGGATTAGCAGAAGCCTTTGCTCCTTGTTTGAATGAACAGGGTTCTAGCAACTCTTACAATCCTTTGACGGCGAATTCATGTGGTTTTGGTATTGGCTCAAATAAGAGTTGCACCATAGACAAGAACCTGGATGCAGAAGGAAGCAGTTCGGGGAGGATTTATCTGGGAGAGACTGCCATGATCTTAGAAGGTTCGTCTATCTCTCAACGGATCCAACGCCCAGATCTGATGGATACAAATGAAACTGCACCTGAGATTGAAGGTTTCATTATCCAACCAGATGAGGCGCAGCAATGCATTGATGTTGATCAGATTGAATTAGAAAAGGCAAACTTGTCAAGTGATCCAGATGAATATGCCTCCATTTTGGAGCGCCTTAGTAGTTCTACTTTTATGCATTCTCCATTCTGCTCTTCTTCAAACCCATACAGATTACACAGGATACCTGACATTTATCAGTCTTTACCAAATGGACTTGTCGAGGGTATGATGGGTTTGAGGACTTCCCTTCCTGTAAATGGTGAGAGTGGAAAGTCGTTTTCTGATTGCCTACCGAATTCCAAAAATCAATCAACTTGGGACATCAAGAAACCTTGTGTTTCTCCAATTCAAACTTTATGGGAAAAAATTAATTCAAAATATGGCAGTTCGGGGAAACGAGAAAGTTCAAAACCCGAGCTTCCCTGTATTGATGAAGAAAATGAAGCTGCAGACGAAATAGCTAATACTTTCCAATATAGGATTCGTCCAGAACGGACGACTGTCTCGAACATAAGTGAGCCACTTGCGGAAATTGCGGATAGTGCAAAGCCTTCATTAGTTTCTCAAGATCATATATTGCCTGATGGATGTGGTCCCGATTCGGTAGCCAGAGAGTTTAGCTTCTGTGGAACTAACAATCAGGAAAAACAAAAACTTGAAAACGGTAGTGCGGGAGGGAGAAGATTCACCGGTAAGGGAAAAGAGAACCAGAGAATATCCCGAGGAACAAATCAGGCTAGAAGGACCACTGAATCGCTTCGCAATAGATCCAGCAAGCCCAAGTTGTCTGGCAAAAATAGCATGAATAAAGGTCCCACTTTACCTGGAGGGAAGTCTTCGTGCAGCAACATTGTATCCAACATTACATCCTTCATTCCTCTCGTACAACAGAAACAAGCAGCAGAAGTTATTACAGGTAATCGATCTTACTTAGATCATTTACTTGCATTATGAAGTTTACTATTTGTCCTTAGTCAGGATTTGTTTCTCAAGGCTTGTATTTCAGCATGCAGACCTTGCATTAGATATAGGACGGAAATATTTTTTTAAGGAGAATTTCAATAAAGGACCGCAGTTGGGAATTAATATCAGCGTAGTCCACAAGTGAATGGGTTATATGTACAAGAAAAATCCATGTTCATATGACTCATTCACTTGTTTATGGGCTGCGCTGATATTAATTCCCAACTGCGGTCCTTTATTGAAATTTCCCCTATTTTTTTTTATTCCGTAATGCTTCGGGGCTTACAGTTTATCCTTCTTTCTAATCTCATTATCCTGTGCCATCAGCTTTAGTTTAGATTCATTATCATAAGTGTCACAAAAAATCTCTTTTTCATCACCCAAATTAAGTTTCCTTTTCAGATTTTAAGAACGTATCAAGTGCTTTGTTTTCTGTTTTGTCCTTTATTAATAAACCTATTAGTAGTGAAATACTTCCTCGGTCTCAAATTATAAGAGACAATTGCAATCCTTCCTCCGTCTTAAAATATAAAAAACATTTGAAAAATGTTTTGTGATTTGATTTTTTTTCCAATTTTGCTCTTATTTAATACTAATGTATTAATGTTTGTGTTGTCCATAAAAATTATCATTCCTTAAGAGAGAAGAAAGGGGCAGGGGGAGAGAGTGATGTACTTTAATAAGGATATTCTCTTTATTATTTCATATCTTCTAATTAATAAGGGTATTTTAGTAAAAATGAGCAAAAATTCTGACATACTTATTGTTTTTAACCACTATTTCGAATCAAGAAATTCTGTTAAATGTCTCTTATAATTTGGGACAGTGGGAGTGGAATTTATTTTAAGAGCATTAAGATCATGTTCAGAAAATACTAGATTGATTTTATAAAAAAACTTGGATTATTCAATGATTTTCTTGTTCATGTGAAAAATGTTTGTGACACTTTGATTGCATGATTGTCGGTAAATGGTTATTGACCTTCTTAAAGGCGATACTAGCATATTTCTCAATCCTCACAATTCCCTTATTTCGATCATTGAATTTTGCAAGCTGGAGTCAGAAACGCAATCTTGCATTCTTTAAATAGTTTACCAATTAGATGAACTATAATGTCTATTTGTTAAGCCCAAATTTTGTGCATGAGTCGTTTGGACTCTGGAGATGGCCCAAATGGTGAAGGTGGGAATGTGATTGGGGGCATTCAGCAAGGCTTATATTTTTGTCGATATAATTATTTCTAGTAAAAATCACTTGCCGGGAGTAGAATTTAGAGTGTGAAGTTATGTAACATATACAATGGTCTTGTAGTTAATAGAACTCACAGCAACCCCCTAGGAAATAGGAATACGTTGCTTTCGCCACTCAGTGCCTACATGTATCGGCGCTTCTCCGTTAGTGGCGGTACTTTGTAAGATGCTATGGTTATTGTCATCATCTATCATGTTCCATAGGTGTATGGTCGATGGGTTGATATATTTCTTTCATGACTGTATATTTATTTGTGAACGTTTAGGGAAGAGGGACATTAAAGTTAAAGCACTTGAGGCTGCTGAGGCTGCAAAGCGCATGGCAGAAAAGAAGGAGAATGAACGTAAGATGAAGAAGGAAGCTTTGAGACTTGAGCGTGAAAGAATCGAGCAAGACAACCGAAGGCAACAGAAGTTGCAAAACAAAAGGAAAGAGGAGGAACGAAAGAAACGGGAGGTAGAACTGGCTGCTAAGAAGAGACAGAGGGAGGAAGAAGAAAGAATTGAGAAAGAAAGAAAAAGGAAGCGAGTGGAGGAAGCAAAACAGAAAGAGGAAGAAGAGAGAATTGAGAAAGAAAAAAAACGGAAGCGTGTTGAGGAAGCAAAGCGGAAGCACCAAGAACGTGAGAAGATATGTGCTAAGAAAGAAGAAAAAGGAACAAAATGTTGCGATGCTGTAAAATGCTGCTTTCTGATTCAACATTGCTCTCTTCCTTCCTTTATTTATTGTTTTTGCTGTGAAAAATGCTAATACCTGAAAATTCCATTGGCTTTCTGGTCCAGGTTGACGCAAAAAATGAAAGTAAGGAATGTATAGATGGGAAGGAAAAATGCAACTTGGAAAATAATAGAGAAGGCAACATGAAAATTCCATTGGCTGAAACAGTTACTAGCAAGAACCCAGTGGCTGATGAAGCAAAAGAAAGCCGAAAACATTCTGAAGCAGTGAATGATTGTGGTAACAAAGAAAAGGTAAACATCTCAGGCTGTGACTTTGTTAAAACCGTCATGTTCAGTGATTTTTTCCCAGTAGTTAGTTGTTACTCGATGGCCTGTAAATTCTTTTATAACCATCATGAGATTAAATTTCTCTACAGATAGCCAATCCGGTCAAAGGAGCTGAAACTGACAATTTGGTTGCCAAAAACACGATTGAAGAGCAATCATATGACATTTCACCGTACAAAGGTTCAGATGATGAAGATGAAGATGATGATGACGACAGCAAAGATAATAATAAATTTGTCCCTTCTTGGGCAAGGTTTGTGACCCTTTGTCCCTCCTCTAACTACCTCACTTGGTGATGACTAATCAGATTTGAAACCCTCATTGTGAACTGATGGGACCTTTCTTTTTGTTTCTTTTTTGGATAAAAATACAACGAAGCCAAAACAACTAAAGTTTACAAGTTACATATAGATAAAATGCTGAAATGAGACCTTTAGAAATTATAAAATATAAACTTTGAAATAACCTTGAATACTAACAACAGAAAAATCAAAAGCAACGGCAAGGTTAGTGGGTAACATTCACAATTCAAATTGAAACTAGGAGAATAAATCAAGTAAAAGCTTCAATCATGTGTAAAGCATTCAAATGCATGTTTAGCTCTAAAATTTGCTCAGCAGTTAGCAAATGCACTGTCACTTTTATTTATTTTTTTAATGTCTTGCTATGTCCACTGGCCTAATCACACTTCGAGACTCATTCTCCTTTTTGCAGTAAACAACGACTTTACTCTGCAGTTTCTTCCCAAAAATCAGTAAATCCGGAAGCCATATTTCCTCTGCAATGCTTTTGTAATATTTCAGAAGGTAAACTGTTCATAAACATCACAAGTTTATGGAATAACCAGTGTCACCATCCTAAACAATAATTACCTTATTTTGTAGTTCTCCTGCCTCGAAAACTTCAAGGTATCTTGTGATTGTTTTGTGCTTGATCTCCAAGGACGGCTCTGATAGATGTGTACAAAAAGAGAAGCAGATTTGAGGTTAGTGAGAAAGGATTAGAAATAGAATGACACTTGTTTCGTTCATGCTCTTTCTATCTACACGTGGTAGGAGATGAAGACACGAAGCTATCGCAGGTACATTATATGCACGGTCCTTGTTCTATTCTGAGGATTGTTTCTCATCAATTCATGGCTTTGTTGATTAAGCGTGGCCCGAAACATGTGACCTAGTTTTTGGGTTTTGGGGTATTGTTAAATAGTGAGATAAGTTGGAGATCAGATGCACATTAATATCTTCTTTTGTGCAAGCAAAATGAGATGTGGCAATAATACATAAATAGTATCTAATATGCCAAGTTCATTTAAATTATTGTGTAGCATTTTAAATATGAAAATTAATTAAGGATTCATCTAAAATTATCTCAGATAATGTAATTCTACATCAAAATAGCAATCGGAACATATCGACATATTTACTTCACTACAATATATTATACTACTACGTAGTATAGTGTAATGCAAAAAAACATGTTCAGGGTATAATCAAAATTTAAGATAAATTTCACTATTTCCAAATCATGATCAATTAATTAGAGTAGGTATTTTTTTGGGTAACTGTAATACATACAATTGTTGAGTAATACAACTCTTTTTTGCTTTGTGCATCACACTTTAGGATTTCCCTTGCAATTAACAATATTATCACAGTTATTTTGGAAATTTAAAAATTGGTTCACCACATTTTGAACCTGTTGACAAATTATTGATTATTGATTTGGCAGTTGTCGGACTTTATTTAAAATTTTCCATGTGGAAACAAATTTGGCCAAGAAGATTTATTGGGTCTGGTATTGTACCAAAAGTTTTAAAATGTAGCATCAATATTCACTACTAAAATACCAATGTTCACCGTTAATATTTTTAATGATAAAGGGGCAATATTGATGTGTTTAAATACTTCCTGTATGCTCAAATATTACAATTGGGCTAGACAATTTGAGGGCCCAAGATCATATCCAAAGTTGAACTCAAGCCTTGCAAATAGTAACCTTTAGAGATCCAGTCAAGGACATTTGGGGCTTTCAAAAACGGTCTATCCTCGCTGCCCCTCTATTTCGGGATGGACAGGTTAGATCTGAGGAGATCTCAACTAACTCCGAGATTCTAGGGGATTGGGGTAGGCTTCTCTGGTGGAAAGATGGCTTATATAAACAAGAACACAGATACTAAGAAGACATAGAATCTCACATACCACACTTATATACTCTTGACTCTCTGAAAACGTTGTACCTTCATCCCAGAGTTCAATAAAATCCCTTTAACATCTCGTGTTAGATCTATTATTGTCTTATTCTAAATTATTTTATTGTTGGTGGCTCAATTTCATGTTCAGATATTTTAGGGTGTTGAACATACCACCAAATACTTTAAAATGGTGGCTGCCTTTGAAAAATAATTTCAAGATATTGAATGCACTTTAATCCTAAACTATATGCTTAATGGGAAAAACACAAAGTGGCACAAAATATATACTTCAACTGCGATTTGTGTCTCGTATTGTATATAATCAATGTGGACTAGTTGCATTTTTTTTTTTGAAATACTTATAATTATTGTGTTCCAACAAAATGTATCATCTTCCTACCATTTAATTATAAATATCTAATTTAAAACTCTAAAACATTGAATATGTAGTGCCTTAAATTTTGGTCATAATTTTTTTGGTACCATTTTCAAATTCACATATACCATTTCAGCAATTTGAGTATAATTTTAAAGTAATTTCTTAAAAAATTGCCTTTAGCACAAAGAATATTCCATCATAAAAGCAATACAATTATCAAATAATTCATCAGGGGTTGACTTCCTGAGCCCACAGCAAACACATCTGAGGAATCATAACGACCCTCTTTTCATATAGCAGTACTGTAAATGTATACTACAGAATGTGTACTTTAACATTTTAAATATTACTAACACAGAATATATTATTCAAATTCAATTTTTTAAGCATTAATATTGTACGCTTCTCAATACAAACACGAATATTTTTTAAAAGTGTGCACCCAATTCATGGATTATATAAAAATATTTGGTAAATAAGAGGAGTTGGGTCTGTTCTCAGCTCACAAATGAGAATATGGAAATCTACAAAATGAGCACAGTACAGCCAATGGAGGAGATGCCTTTATGGATGCAGTGAGATTCACAGTTCAGAAGAATACAAAATCATAATTTGTGGACCAACCCCAGATTGTCCCCTTTGAGATTGAGAAGACATATGACACCATACCATTTTTTGTCAAATTGTCATATTCAAAATTTTCAAATGGCCTTTTTTCATTTGTTCCTTTTGATTAATATAATATATATATATATGTATTTATGTGCTTGTATACTTTCAAATTTTTCTTTCAATTGTGTTGGGGAGGGATCTTCCACTATGATTCACTCATATCTTCACTTCCCAAAAGTTGAAACACAGTTGCAAATACACTAATCCGCTCAACTCCTTTATATATTAGACTTTTTGCACTTTAAAATGAAAAAAATTTCCAACTGCACCAAATTAAAAATCCTTGAGCCCAAATATTTTGAAAGTACTGTTGTACCATCCCACATAAGTAATTTAATTATTAAAAAATTCCTTAAGTTTTCAATATATTGTCAGTTGTTGTCATTTTTTGCATCGGATTCTGTTATTTCATCATTCTCACTTGTTATGTGATTTTATATTTATTATTTTGTTTATATAGGACCACATAATAATTCTCCCAAATATTTTTATTTTCAAGCATCAAGCTATCATTTTTTTTAAAAAAAATGAAACTGGCAAATGGGTCACCAGTTGGGGCATTAATTGTGTGTCTTCTTTCTGCCAACTATATAGACTAAGGTAGTTAAAAAAAAAAGAGAGAAAAAAAGAAGAAGAGAAGTTCATCAAATTTCACCTAAAAGTACAAGGATATACATAAAAGTCAAGTAAAGCTATAACAGACTTACAAAATAAAGAAGAAAACATATAAATCCGACTAAAAATCAGGTAGAATTGTGGGGAATAGCTAATGAACTCTCCCTTTTAATTAGTTGTGTTAATATAAAATTGTCTATTGAATATTAATTAAGTTTTAGTAGCATATAGACATGTGATATGCCGCGTATCAAAAGTTTAATTTAAGCAACACGCATCTTTCTGCTTATCATGGCTTGGTGGAGAGAAGAAAAGAAAAGAATGTACAAGTGCATAATTAAAAAATAAAAAATTTGGAAAGAAAGGTAGAAAACTGAGAATTAATTAACACAAAAAGCTGAGTTACACACAACAAACGTTAGGCGAACTTGCATACATAATGCAACATTGTTTACAATTTGTAGAGAACATGATTTATTGTTTGTATGTTTTATTATTAAATTGATTAATCAACACTGACATTTATGAAAGATAACATTAAATATGCATATAGTAGATACCTAAACACAAAAGGAACCAGAATTGGATAAAACTTAACCGAAATATGTTAAAAATATTACTCTGTGTAATATATATATATATATATATATAAATTATAGCTCTAAGGAATATTAAGAATAAATTCCATTTTTAACTTTTAGTTTTATAGGTTCTTATTGAAGTTTAAAAAGGAGGGTGGCCCTCACTTTCGGCACCTGAATTCTTCATTTGTTCCTTTGCTTTTGCATTAAACATATCTTCAATTGTAAGTTTGTTTTATTGCAAAATGTAGAAAAAAAATTGACAATTTATTTTGCAGAAGTCTTGAATATTTTTTTCTTTATGTACGGCATAGTACCTGAAATTTAGTTTCAGCTAAATTTTTGTTACCAGTGATTTTAATTTTAATCTCATTTTTTAAAAGGGAATAAATGCTTGTGCTCATTTCTAAGGTCTATCATCTTAGGGAGATCTTCAAGAGAATATTTTGTCCGGTATTTTAAATTTCAAAATATTTCATTCTCTTATTCAAAGTGTTTTATACTTTTTATATGATCACTTGCGAACAATTTCAAATGTTATTCCATTCTGATGTCTATATTTCTTGGGTGATTGATTGTTTTGATATATGTGTATTATAACAATTAAAAATTTAAAAACGGTAACTCTTTTTGTCAAAAGTTTTTTTTAAAAATTAATTTCATCTTTAGTTGAAGTATGAAAAACCAATTAGCACACAGTTTAGCTGGTAAGGTATTAAGCTAACTTAAACAACAGCCTTAAGTTTGCTCTCTAACCCAATTAATTTATTTTTTTGCAGTTTTGTCTTTTCCGTAACCCAAATTAATTGGTTCTTTCAATATAACTACCAAATAACTAAAAGCAATATTTCTATAAATTAATTAGGAAAACCAAAATTGCTATATATCATATGGTTGGATAAAAAAACAAAAAGGTATGAAAAATATTCTTTTTTTGCTAAAAATTCTTTTTACTTTGCATTAAAATTAAATGTATAATATTCATAGTTGCGTTTCCATAAAAAAAGTATAATATTTAATATATTTGATCTTTTTATATTTGAGAGATTAAAAAATCTTTTTATTTTATTTTATTTAAAAAATTATTAAGATCTTATGGAAAGGAGCCCATAGATTTCAATATCTTTCCAAATACTATAAATGTGATTGGACTTTTGTGCTGTGATATGTTGATGTTGCATTGGAGCCTTGCCATTAGAAAAAAACAAAACAAAATCATCAGTTGATTCAGTAATTAAAATGACAGCTGGATCATTAGCATTATATTAACACTCATTTGATATTAAATATAAGACCTAATTGACTTTTTTTTAGAGAAATTAAAGATATTATTTATATTAGTTGATTATTATAATATAACTTAATGTTTCAAAAATATCCTTAATTTATTATTTTAAATTCACCATTTCGCTTTTTGTGTGTATTTATGTGAAGGGGAAGGAAGTTAAATTTCTCCTTGAATATATATTTAATTCATTGTAGTGTCTAATTATAATTAAGAGAGTATTAATAAGATTAATTTAAAAAAAATACTTAAATATAAAAATTAAAATGAATAAAAATATTATATTTAAAATCAAATCAAATCTTCAAACGCTAAAAAGTTGAGAAAACAAATATAGGAGTGTTGAAATGCGTAAACCTAACACTTTAACTTTATATGTATTCACGTGGAACTAAAAAGTCTCATTTGAATATAATTTTACATCAATGGAATATCCATGTGGATTAGACCATATATTCATTAATATCTTGTTCCTTTTATCCAGAATTTATATCTCCAAATTATACGAAATCTTTTCCTTTGATAAATTTTACTGTATGTAACAGAATAAATGTATGGGCCGGTCCAAGCTATATTCTTAAGTAGATTTAGTTTTTTAAAAAACAGAAATAAAACCTAAGCAAGCCATTTTTTCAAACTTTCCCTAGGATTGTACTAATTCTCTTTCATGACCACCCATTTCCTTAGTTTATCTTTATTTTTCTTTAATTTTTATAGATTTTCTTATATGGAGATAGTTTAATTGTTTTTGTTTCAAGAGACTCCATTACCTAATAAAAGAAAAAAAGGGGATTAAAGTGCATTTTAGCACTCAATATTTTTGAAGGACTCTAGACCGTCGCTTTGACTATTTAAATAAGAGGTCCGGCCTAGAATGCACATGAATAAAGAAAATATTTTAAGGAAAGATATTTAAAATCTGACTTAGTTACATAGCCATATCAATTACTCCCTCTAATCTTATTTATTAGCAACTTTCTCTCTGTTATGACTTAAAATCCATGTAAATTAGTTTTTCTTCTTTTACCCCTATTAAATACACATATTTATTTATTCTCTCATTTTTTTTTTAGAATATGAATAAAGAAAAGACTGAAAAGAGATGGAAGGAAAAGTGAGTGGAAGATGGAAAGAGGAAAAGGAAAGAAAGTGGTGGGAGGAGACAAAAAAAGGATAAAGAAGAAGACATGTTGCCAACATATTGACCCATCAATTTTTGTCCATCTCCTTTCTTTCTATTTTGTCTATTCCTCCTCACCACTTCTTCATCTTCCATTCTCATCCAATGTTTATGTTTCTCTTGCCCTTTTTCTTTATTTCTTTCGGTAAACTCAGAAAAAAAAAAACGGTTACACACACACACTAAAGAGTAATTTATTAAATATTGATGTACACATTAAGCCTTGTATTAGTTTGAAGTCAGCCAAATTAATTAAAGTTGAATGGAAAAGAGTGACAAATTCATGTAAATGCGAGTTAGTGGATCTTTTGGTGAACGAAATAAGCAGTGCCAATGATTCATCTTGTAAATGATGGGCGGGCACCGATTTTTTCGTTGTTCTCCTACTTTTTAATTTCATTATTAATAATGCCATTCTTTTTATTTTTTTAATGATTTGTGAAATTTTAATGTTACATGATAAAAAATACACCATATATCGTCATTCATGAGTTACGCAACGGGTCCGGACAGAATCTTCTTTGTCAAATGAGCTTCAAGTGCTGTGATTTGTTTGAGGCAAGCAATATTTATGAGAAACAACACTGTATTGCTTCTTCCTTTTTTCTTTCTTAATTTATATATTTTACTACATGTTTTTGTATATAATCCACCCCTTGTCCACATCTTAACCAAATGTATTTAATTAATTAGTATTTGTACGTACTTATTGCTTCCGTTCATAGTTAATGACATGCAGTATTATGCCCCATGCCCATGTGCGAATGCAAAAAACACCAAAAGAAAATGCCTTTGGAAATTCTATTCCCAATGGGACCTGTTTGAAAACACACTTGGGATAAAACTTAATTAATTTGGCCCCAAAAAAAAAAAAAAGGAGAAGACACATTTGCACACAGGATTCTGAAATTACATGCATTCCCAATGGGAACTGTTTGAAAGGAACGGAAATAATTCCTCCTTAAGCCTTAAGGCTACTCACTCCATCATATTACAGAGTTTAAAAAAAGAAAGAAAGAATAGGTCATAGCATATTCTCTGCAATTTTATGCAGATTCAGTTTATCTAGTAGGGATAAGCCAAAGAGAATAATGAAATGAAAAGAAACAAATTTATCAACAACAACAGTGGTTAATTATCACAGGCAGCAAAAGATGCTTAATTGGAATGCTTATATAAGGCCTGTTTAAATTATTTTAATCATTATAGCCAAATTAACAGTACCAGAAGTTTTATTTCTTATTTATATTTGGAGAACGCATGACATCACTCCCCACTTAGAACAACAGTATAATGCCTTCACTATCAGTAGATCCATAAACAGCACACACTTAGAACATAACAAATAATTCCAAATTCTAGGATGATGAGTTAGATGCCATAATCATAATCATTCCCACAACTTAATTCACAATCACAGATAATTTCACAGAAAGAAGCTTAAAGCAATAAAGTCAATATCTAGCATCACAACCTCATATAGAAAAATGAAGGGAAAATTGCAATTTATTCCCAAAAAAAGGAATTTATGATAAAAAGTACTGCGAAATCGCGTAATTGCAATAAAACTCATGGAGTTGTTAATGACAACTTCATATGTTTGTCATTAACAACTCAAGCTTCATTGACAACTTACAAGACTTTATTGCAATTATGCAATTTCGCGAGACTGTTTGATTGTAAATTCCTTTCTTTGGGGCCAAATTGCAATTTCCCCAAAAAGAATCATCAACCCCCAAAAGCTTGTGCTCCACTGGGTTTATATATATATATATATATCCTTTTTACTTTCAACACTCATGGTTTCTTTCTTTCATTTTAGCTGTTTGAAATCACAAGTCAAAAAAGTATATCAGAATTATTTTTGTTCTTTGGGATAATATAAGCCAAGAATTTACAAAAGCTATATCAATGTCACAGCCTAAGCCGCCTTTTAACTATACAATTCGTCACTTCCGCAAAAAGTTGCAGCTTATGCTATGCTTTGCATTCCATCTAATCTTTCTCTCTCATCACCCACTTAAGTCTAATAAGTGACCACCAACCATTGAAAAAGCTGAAGTCACCTTGAGATTCCTGACTTGGACAAAAAAAAAGACTAAACTATACCATTCGAATCTTTTGGAAAAAAACAGAAAATGTTTTATCAACTTAGTCATTAGAAGATAATTATCATCACTACAGACTTTTGGAGTCAAATCTGTGATAATTACTTTCTAAAAGCTAAATTGATAGAACATGTAATCTTTTTTTTTCAAAGCTCAAATGATAGTGTACTTGACAACATAAGTTATTACCTACACTTCGTTTAGTTTTTCTACACTTTGAAAACCTGGTCCTCCCTTTCTTTGGATTCCACGTGATCAGTTGTCTCACCACTCTTTTGAATGAGAGAACCAACTCCTTCAGCATCAAAGCTAGCATGAACGCTGTAAAGAACATATACAAGCACCGCCAAAGCCGAGAAGTATCCGAACCGGACATAGGACCGGCCATCAAGTGAGCCAAGAAGGAACACATTGAGGAATATGGAGACAGAGGGAATCCATGGCATGAGCGGTACGCCCCAGAATTCAGGCTTGCGTGCTTGGGGGACCATGCAGTAGAAAATGTTCAATATTGCAATGGTAATCACACCACAAATAATGAGAAGCCCCAACTTGGCCCTCCCATGGGGTACAAATAGCCAAATGAGAGTGAACATGAGAGAAGACAAGGACAGTGAACAGAGGAAAGACAATGTAGGCCATGGATTTGTTGTGCCAGAAACCACATATCGTCTATAGATCACAGCATTTGCCACCATGTAAAAAACAAAGAGTGTTCCAATGGACACCATGTTCAGAAGGACATTGAGATCAGTGAAAAGGGCAATGGCAGCTGTTAAGATCCCTGAAAAAGCAGATTATGTGCCAAGAATAATATATGAGCAAAATCTGTGACTCCTGAATGCTCAATTATTGTGTATTCAAAGTTCAAACTATATATATACACCATTCAATGGCCTAGAGAGAGAGAGAGATAGTAAAAAGAAAAGGAATTTCTAGCAAAGGGGATGTGGGAAGTCAAAATGTGCAGAGAGCATAAAGAACATGACAAATAACACATCATTCGAGGCCAACTTTAGTAGGAAGCTAGATGAAGAGAAGAGCTATATAAGGGCATGAACATGAGACAGTGATTCCAAATTCCAATCAGGAGGAATATTTAACTCAGCACAAAAGTGGTGGTAGAACCAATACAAACCACTAATCCATCCCCTGCATGTGAGATTCTTTATTGTTCATCTCATCGACGGATTTTAAAAGTAAACATAGGGTGACATATTCGGCACACTACTTTTGCACTATAAACCCTTATTATAGATAGAGCTTAGTCCTTTCTAAGCTACGCCAATGCTATACATACATTTAATCTTAGTTGTCACCGCCCTTTGCATCTTTATCCAGAAGAATACAAACACTTTAGTGTTTTTAATTAGATGTTCACAATCAGATCTTTTAACAAAATATGACAGTAATTGAAGACTTGTAAACAAATAAGATAATTCAATCTTTCTTCAATATATTAAGACACCAATTGTTGAATATCATATTATGCTACCCATATTAAGTAATCTAGGGGGACCATCCCACAGAGTATTGGCATATAATATGCATCCATATGAAATAAGCACTAACATCAGGCAGTGGTATTTACTTACTCAAATATTTAACCTCTGCAAATTAGCTAACTAGTTCCTATATTTGGCATCGCGTGGAGTTTTGCAAGACTAGCTTCATCTCTCTGCCTCTAGTAGGAAATTCTCAATTCTAGCTCTTACCACAACAACCATAAGAAATATAAAACAGCCGGCAGATATGAATGGTATTCGGGGATGTACAACTAAGAAATGAGAGAATACCCACAAATAAGTGATAAGCATCAGCATCACTGTCAATTTTGGACAGGAAGCATGATGATTATGATGATGATAATGATGATATCTATATGTATTGGCATTAATGACAATAACCTTGGTCTTATCATTACCAACAAACTAAAACAACTCCCTGGATCACACAAAGGAGATCGTTCAAGTGGGTCCCACTTGATCGCAATATCAAGAACCATCTGTTAGCATTGAATGGCCACAAAAGCTAAGCACAAAGCTTCTTCTATTCTAAGCATGATTATAAAGAGAACCATAATAAGGCGCATATAGGGGTAGTATTTGGGAAAACTGTTTCAACGGATTAAAAACGTTGAATACTGGATAACTTGAGGGCAATGTACCAAGAAAAGCGGAGGCGTTGACGGGCGTGGAGGTCTTCGGGTGGACCCTAGCGAACCACGGCGGGACCACGTTGGACCGGCCGATCACGCACATGTACCTAGCCTGACCCAGCATCGCCACCAACAACGACGTCAAGATCCCGAAGCTCGCTCCCAGACCTATCACCTTCGAAACCCATCCCCAGCCGTCCGATTTCCCAATGAACGCCGCCGAAAACGGCGCTTCAGGATCGATCTGCATTCGCTTCCGGATCAGTCCATATTCTCATTCGGATCATCGATCCATATTCCACTAAATATCTTAAAAGCAAATGTAATTGTCTGCTATAATCTTTTTACATTTTGGAACCACTTTGGATTTGGACTTACCTCGCTTGAAATTAGGACAAAAGCTTAATTAACTTTTTCTTTTCAAAGAATTAAACCTGATAAAGACAAGATTATATTCCATAACCGAATACTTAAAAGTACAAATAATATTTTTTAATGTCGGCCAGTACAATTACGAATGAATATAACTTGTTCGGATTAATATGTATGTGTCGCGTATAATTATTTTAGAAAGGAAAAATAAGGCTATTTTTTAATAAATTTAAAGGCGGAAAATAAATTAAAAAAAATACCATATCGTAAGGAAGGAGCATGGACATAGATGCCGCCATTAGACAGTAAAGAATGGTGACGATGACGACAGATCCTGATACGCCGATGGGGATATCCTTAACGGGGTTTTGCACCTCTTCGGCCATAGTTGAAACGGCGTCGTATCCTATGTAGCTAAGATAAACCATGGACGCCCCATGGAAAACACCCGAAGCTCCGTACGGGAAAAACCCGGATGGATTTTCCGGGTTACCCGGCTCCGTAAAGTTCTTCCAGCTGCCTCTCCAAAAGCCCATCAGGATCACAAACGCTATGAACAGAATGTGTATCGCCGTCAATAGCATGTTCAGTACTGAACTCTCCCTCGTGCTGAACAAACAATCAAAATCAAAATCAAATCAAATTCTTAACATGAAAGTGATGGTGATGGTGATGATGATGTGAAGGAGCTTCATTGCGCTATAATTGTATATTCATGTTCTATAGTTATTGCGTTGTGTCGCGTTTCGTGTTGGTGTTAATAACGTGATTTTTTGGTGAGAGGAATTATTGCCTGTAGGAGATAATGACGGTAAGGAGTAAAACGACGGCCACCGCGACGACGTCGATCTGGTTGAATCCTTCCGGAAGAGAGGGAACGGTGAGCCTCCATTTCGCGGCGGAGACACCGATCACTGTGCCGAAATAGGCCGTTAATCCCCGGGAAACAGCGGCATTTGACAGTACATAGTCCATCACGAGGTTCGCACCGGTAATAAATGCAGCGAACTCGCCTGTCCGATAAATCGAACGGAAATTTTTAAATCAGAGGATCGTATATATATCATGATGAGGATTAATTCAAGAATTGATTAAGAGTTATGAACGATAACAAGGTAACGTTGATAATGATTGGCGAACGAACCGAAGGTGACGCGGAGGTAACTGAAGGCACCACCGGCGACAGGCATGTCAACGGCGAACTCGATGTAGCAGAAGGCGGAGAGGAGGGAGCAGAGGCCGGCAATGGCGAAAGAGATAACAACGGCAGGTCCGGCAAAAACACGGCTGGCGTGGCCGGTGGTGACGAACACTCCGGCACCGACCATACCGCCAATTCCAAGGCCGACTAAGTCATACCACCGGAGGGTCCTGCGCATGTCAGAGCCGGAGCGAGCTCGTACCCGGCTCATCTCTTCGTAAGAAGTAGAGAGGGAAAAAGCTCGTCGAGCGAACCGTGTTGGAGTTTGAGAGAGGGCTTGGAGGTAGGCTGGGAAGCTGGAGAATGATGAGCCGTGGCTCGCCATTACGCCACTCAGTTGGTCTCTCTCTCTTCGTTGGTTATAGCAGAAGAAGAGGAAGAAGACGACGATGAAGAAGATGGGCTGCCTCTAACTTGAGTTATAAAGGCTGCGCGTATCATACACAAATATAAAGGGTTTGTTTCGTAGACTGTTTTCAGAACAGTTTTTTTTTTTGTTTAAAAAAAAAAACAAAAAATTTGTTTGACACTCTATTTTTAAATAATTATTCTCAAAAACAAATAACAATTTTTTGTTTTTAAAACAGAAAAGGGAAAGTTCTCTCTTTTTTATTTTATGTTACTCAGTCGCGCTCTCTCTCTCTCTTTTCGTTGGTTATGGCAGAAGAATAGGAGCAAGAAGAAGACGATGATGAAGAAGATGGGCTGCCTCTAACTTGAGTTATAAAGGCTGCGCGTATCATACACAAATATAAAGTTTCTCTCTTTTTTATTTTATGTTACTTTATATTTTATATTTCTTTTTAATTTCTCGTTTAGTATGTTACTTTTTTATTAATTACTCCATTACTTTCTTTAATAGCATATGGCACTTATAGAAGTTCTTTATTATTATTTTTTGCTTCATATAGAAGTTCTTTATTAATCTTTAATATAAAACCCTTAGTAGATAAAAATTACTTTTAAAACCTTCCTCAATTACTTTAAAGTATTAATATTTATTTTTATACTAGATTACTTTTTCTTTTTTATAAATTGATATATAATTAAATTAAATGATACACAACATATGTTATGATTAATTAACTTATTTAATTTTTTTTCATCTTTCATTAAAAAAAAGTCAACTAATTACTCATATTAAGAACTAATGGAGTATTATCCTCCGTAATCCGATTCAGGTTTCACAATTGTCCATTTTAACACAAATGTCTCATTTGACTTTAGAGTCGAATTCTTGACCTAAATAGATTTAATAAAGCCTTTTACTATAGGACCAATTTTGTGTTAGGAGGAATGCATGATCAATTCATTTAATTTTTTTTTTTCATTTTTCATGAATCACGTCATTTAAATTTTCTTCATTTTCTTAAATCACGTCATTTGAAATTTGAGCATGTACTATGAATTAAAAAAATATTTTAACAAAATTGAGTCTAACAATGTTTCAACATGATCAAATAAGAGAGTACATTATTTCTATTAAATTTCATTTTTAACTTTTACTAACAAAAATTTAAATAAAAGTGCAATGAAGTGATTTGGTAAAACAAAGATGAACCAAGATTTAGAAGTTTTATGCGTGAAAGAAAATGAGGAGAGATCCAAGTTATTTAAAGCAAACAAAAAATGATTTCTTATACACTTTGTTGTTTGCTATTTATGAGGGAAAATTATAAATATCACAATTCTCAAAGTATAAAACACGCCTAAGAATACGTGAAACGGGAAGAAGACATTTATTACAAAGACTTCCTATTTGGAAAAGTTTTGAACTTCCCTTGCGAGCTTGCGGCTAAAAAAGCGAACGGTGGCGCTTGGAGCCTTGCGCGTATGCAAAACAGAGAATTATTTTAAGGGTCTCAACAGAATAATGTAAGCATGAAAAACCTCAATACCCAAAAAATACAAAAAGTGAAATTGAAAATAATAGTTTTTTTTTCAGAAGATAATATTATTTGTTATCAATTAAATATGTGTATGTATGTTAATTTCATTAACTTATTTTAAATCAACTATTTAAGATCAAGTTGGCACTGAGTGCTCATCTAAGATCAAAGGGGCACAATCACAATGCCAAGTCTAGAAAAGTTATTTTCACAAAATATAAAGCATAATGAAGTACTTCTCTTATCCTATATATAAAAAAGAGAGAAGATTTTTTTTAATTCTATTTATAAGGCACATCATTAAAATTGTAATATGAATATACAATTTTACTCTCTATTTATTAATATGTTATCTTTATTTTTCTTTAGTATCATATATATTAAATAGGGGTAGAATTGAAAAATTATTGAATTTCATCACAGAGTTAATAAAATTTAAAATTTTCTTAAGTTGGTACAAAATGTTAAAAATTCCATATATATATATATATATATATAAAAATCAGAGTAGTAAAATACTCCTATTCAGGTTTTTTTTTAAAAAAAAAAAGTATAAACAATGTATGTATTGAATAGAAACAATAAATTATCTTAAATATAGTTATAGTTCCAATGATAACAGTGGGAAATGACCATACCAATGTATTCAACACTTTGACTTACCTTATAGTACTTCTTCAGTTCCAAATACCAAAAACCTATTTTAATTATTCCATAGAATATATATATATATATATATATATATATATAAAAGTTGGATGTTTGTAATTAATACTCTCTACTATCCTTTTTTAATCGATTTTCTCTTTATTAAGGTTGGTCATTAATAAACATATTTTTTTTCTCAAAATTTAAACTATTGTCTTTTCTATCTCTATTAAATATGTAACTTTATAACTTATATTACACATAATTTTAAATATAATACTCAATTGACTTTTTTTTAAGAGAGTTCGAAGAAAGTTAATTTAAGTACTTTAAAATATTTAAATTTATTGCTTTTCTTCAAATAATTTTATCTAATTTTTAAATTGATATATAATATAATGATACACTACATATAATATAATTAAATAATTTATTTATCTTTCTTAACATCTCTAAACAAAACAATACAAAAATAGTTGATAAAACATTATAATAGTAGTTTTAGAGAATATTAAATCTAAATCACTTACTTCTTAATTTAAGGATGGAAATGAGATTTTGAAAAGAAAACCAGAGAAATGATTGTGAAGAAATTTGGTCCTTTCAACATCCTGGTTATAATTTATCATATGCTTATACTTCCAAAAAAATGTATTATTATTTTCATATACATAAGAGACTTTTTATTATAAATACCGTAACTGTGCATAAAATGTAGAAGAAGAAGAAGACACAAATAATAAAAGAAAAGCGAAACAAAAAATTGACTAAGCGGTGCGTCCTTTCTATATCAACAAATTAAATAGCATTAAAAATTTGTGAGAAAAAATAAATGAATATTAAGATGGCACGTGAGCAGTTAAATGTACAAATATTATAGGGAAAATTGCAAAGAGTCCTCCGAAAAAGTATATAATTATTATAAAGTCTCAACATTTATTACAGAGAAAGAAGGGCATAATGGTAAAAAAAAAGAAGGAAGCTTGGGAGGGAAGGAAGGAAGGAAGGAGCGTTAAATATGAAAAAGGAACAAAAAACGCACATTGAGCGCTCCTAATTGCATTGGCCTATGAAATCCGAATGCAATCCCATGTGCCTAGCTCTCTTATCATAGTTCATACGATTCATTTTATATATTTTTATAAACACTTGTTTTATCCTCCAACTTCATTCTTCATCTTCACTTGTATATTGCCACCAACTTGTTAAACCATTTGTCAATGAGTTATATCAATAACAAAGCTCCCCATCATACTAAAATGAGATTGTAAACATAGCTAATAATTAATGTAGTATACAGGTTATATAATAACAAGATTTTTTTTTTTGAAAAATAAAAACCTCGTTACCATTTACCAAACGCTCATTTCTTCCGGAAATCACATGTTTTTACTGGAACACTAAGGACCTATGTTGGGATGCTGAACTTAGAGGATGGAAGGGAATGGAAAGAAAGAGAACATTGGGCGGGAACTTAAAAATTATAGCTGTTTGCTAGACATGAGAAGGAAACCCATATTGAGGGAAGATAAGGAACCCGGTTGAATGCAGCTTTTAAAAAGTCCTTTTGGTGCAGAAAATGCTTTTTCCAAAATGTCTTTTGAGAAGGACTTTTATGAAAAAGTTGGTTTTGAAAAAATGAAAGTGTTTAAATAAATGTTACCAG
>JBAGKO010000010.1:34931271-34952860 GCA_037177275.1 Acacia concinna
CAAGAAAAATTAGGGAACAAATTAATTAAAGTTCTCACTTTTAGTGATTACACATACATACAGATCGAGAAGCTAGTATCATATATATATATATATATTGCATCAACGACTTAGATCTATATCTTCAGCAAATGTCGTATGTATGTAGTGTACAATACAAACCCCACAATAGATTGATTATATTCATCGAAATTTTAGCAGTCAACGATCAATTTTTCATAATAACTACATTTTAAGGGGTAGAAAGTTCTCACTTTTATGTGATTCATCACAAAACTTGTAAAAGTTCTTAAGAAATAATAGTACTGTTGTACAACGCAACGGACACAAAGTTCGCTCTTTGTACATACAAATAAAATCTACTAGTTAGCACGTTCTTAGTGAGGTAGACTGCGTCATAGTAAACATACATTAGAAAGAGAGCGCGAATGACAGGGAAATCTAGGTGGATATGCCGAAAGTGGCCTGTGTGTGGGGTGTGGTGTACGGGAGCATGCGCCGTATATATTGGTTTAATTTATATAGTGTTTCTTTATAGATCAGTCATATATGTCACGGATGTATAATGCTTCAAATTCTGTGTCTTTATATATGGCCGTTTTAAAAAAAAACCTCCATATATTTTTCTCATTTTTATAACATTGTTTTAAAAAACTATCATATATAATTAGGTGAGGTGTCAATTTAAATCATGTCTCTTGATATATGCCGGGTATTCCAATAACCGTTATATACAATTCTATGGTAGGGAGATAGCAGGGATTAAGGAACACAGACATTTTGCTAATGTGTTTTAAAAAATCATATAGCAAGTTTTTAGTGGGAACTGGATATTCATTCTATCAAGTAGTACTAGACCTAAGTTTTTTGCTTAAAAAAAATACGGACCATTATTTTGTATATTATATTAAAGTTCATGTACACCACTTACTAATCAATAACTTGTGTTTCTTGAAACAACAAAAGGGCTCCACATAAATATTATATATTACATTCAGAATAAGATCACAATACATAAACTTATATCCACAGTGGCATATCCCTAATTGTAAAATCTATATATATTTGATACAACAAATTTTCATTTCCAGTCTTTCTTTCCCCCTACCAAGATCAGTAACTTAAAAATCAATACAACAACACAGGAAAAAAAACAAATAAATAAAAGGGGAAATAACAAAGAAGAAAAAGTATCATATTCATATCAAATTAAAACCTTAAACATCAGTAATTAATTTTGCTGATCATCTCCTATCAGAATAGTTTCTTGTGATGTGTTAAAAATAATCTGCTTATCAACGAGTTCTGGAATATTCCCAGTTCTTCTTCTGCTGCAGTCTCCAATATCACTATCAATGGCTATATTCAAATCCAAACACAGACTTTCTTCTTCTTCTTTGATCTTCATCTTCTTCTTCATCTCTGAACGATCAGAATTATCACAGATTCTTTCACAGCTCAGAATCACAATGGCATCCTTCAGAGGAATCAATTCACCATTAAACCTCAAACTTCCACTTTCAATTGCTTCCTTAATCCCCTTTCTAGAAACTTCTTCTTCTTCAGCTTCATCCAAATGATCTTGCATTATAATGAAGAAAACCCTATGAGGATTTTCATTCAATGATTCTCCAAATCTCTCCAAATCATCACTGGTTCGTTTTCTCTTGTTCATCTTCTCATCATCTGAGGAGAAAGAGCAGTTATTACCATTAATGGTGATAAAGTTGGTGTAAGAGCCAAACACGGTCTTAGCCAACTCTCTTGAGAGATTCTCTTTCTCTTCATTAGAATCACCACCACCACCCAGAAACAGCATCCACGTGTCCTGTCTGTTCGTTCTATGTTCTCTCGGAGATATTCCTGATCTGCAACGAAGCACAGTGCTTGAAATCTCATGAACAACGTGTTTGTTACGTGGAGAAGATACCTTTTTCTCCAAGGAATCACACAGAATCTTGAGATTCTCCTCGTTAAGATCCTTGAACATGTGGGTGCTGTCCAGGCCATCCATGGCTTCGCTTGAAGAAGCTGAGTTGGGGCTGGAGTTTGGGTTGGAGAGAAGATCTGGCTTGTTGTTGGTGTTGTTATTGTCTGCGGGCAAGAACATTATTAAGTTGCTGTTGCCTTCATAGCAAACGACGTCGTCTGTTGTTGCGTACAACTCACATTCTGATTTTGGTTCTTTTGCTTCAGAAAGTGAGTGCATATTATTATTGTTGTTTTTGCAACTATTGTGCATGTGAACTGTACTGCAAAAGCAGTTCCACTTCTTGCACAGATCCCTCAGCCTCTCATTGTCCTGCTCCATTATTAAACACAACTAATCAGCCACCAAGTTCCAAGTAAAAATGAATAGTTCAACTTTCTATACATTTTATATTACACACATATATGTATGAATGTATGTATGTATACAAATTCTAAAACAACTTCTTCAAAAGCTGTGTACATCTGATCATCCCATAGACCCCATCGGATGGAAACTTTGTGCATTTGATTGCCCTTTTATATATAAAATGGGTGACCCAGTGCATAAGATTCCTACCGGTTGAAGTCTAAGGAGGTACAAATATATGGATAGAGTTACTCAGTCTTACTCTACAAGATGAGAAGTTATTTCTAGAATTTGATCATGTGACTTCTGAAATAACTGACGTGGAGGTATTGACATGAAATTATTACCTGATCGTCCAAGGGATGGCTTCTCTGTTCTTGCTTACAATTTTGGAGCCAAGTTGGTAAACGTGACGTAGAAGAGAGAGACATGGAAGTAGCAGACGACTCTTTCTTGGCTAATCTGCTAGTGTTAATAATGCTTTGAGCTTCTCTCTCAAAACTCACTGAGCAATCTCTGCAACAAGTTAGATTCTTCCTCACTCCTCTTACAACTTCATCTTCAAAACACCCACCTTGAGCTTCCAAATCTCTGAAGCAACAAGAAACAAAGTAATTAATAAGTTCCACTATACACACACACGTATACCCACAAAGACAAAGAGATTTAATTAATAATAAAGAAAGTTAATCAATTACCTGTGAATGTTTAAGCTCAAGCTGAGGCTGGGAACAGGAACTGTGAAGGGGTAAAGTTCCCAAAGAGACTCTAATGAAGGGTGACAATTAGTCTTACACTTTAAGTATGCTTTGAAGGTTGAAATCCCAATAAGGCATACTCTATTACCATCACTTTCACTAATCAACCTCTTCATCTCCATAACCATATGCTCCACTGAGCAATAAGGCTTCATCATCATCATCATCATTTGATCTTTCTGGTTCATACAACAGTGACTTTCCCAGAACTCAAACAGCCATTTCAAATCACCTAAGTACAGAACAACCCCTCTAATCCCTATATAACTCTTCACTAGACACCTCAGTTCTAGAATCTTCCTCTCCACTTCCTCCTTCCTTATGTTCCTGAAACTCTCAAGAGGAACACTCACAACTTGCACAACATTCCCTATCCTTTCCATCACTCCTCTAGCTAACCCCTCAGCACTACCCACACTTTCGCTCACAACAATCACATTCCTCCTCCTGGTCAACACGTCACTCACAACAGTTTCCACGTCACTATTGTTATGGTTATTGATGACAGGCTTTAAAACTAATGAGCCTTCAAAGTGGTGATGAGGACCAACAACTTGAAGAGGCTGAGGATGAGGTTGTTTCGACTTAACTGATGATGATGTGTTTTGTTGGTGTTGTTGTTGATGTGAGGAAACCTCAACTGAAACTGATTGTTCAACCTTGGATTTCACAAGTGTACTAGAGAAACCAGCTTCTCTCATGACCCTACTAACACTAGGGTCATCTAAAATTGAGATTACAAGCTGTTCTACTTCAATCTTTAGAGAGAGAATGGGCTGGTTTTGGGTTTCAATGGAGCCACGTCGCTGGTGAGACTGAGCTCTTTTGAAGGCGGCCACTAAGGCATTAGAAAGAGAAGGGGTATTGTTGGAATTGCAATGGCTGCTACCGTAGTGAGGTCCCAGGAGAGGACTTGGTGTGGACGCAGGCAGGCGATTGAGGGCGACATTGAAGCAAAGCTCTAAGGCCTTACATTGGAGAGGGTGAGAGTGACATTGCAAGCAAGCTCTTCGGAGGAGACCAGTTGACGTGGCGAGCATGGAGCTTGCCACGTGGAGGGGAGTGACTTGTGCATGGCCTCGCCTTGTTGCTAGACTCACAGCTTGCTTCACAACATTTGCTGCCTCCGGTGTCAGAGCCTGAAGCTGTATGCTGCAAATTCCTGCTCTCATCTTCTTTCGCCGAGTTGTAACTCTACTCACAACAAGATAACAGATGATTCAGGAGGACACTTTGGTGGTTGTTTTCTTGTTAGTTTGCTTCTGAAACAGCAAGAACATGTATAGCACAGCTCACAGACACAAAGGTACACAACAGGAGATATTGAGGAAAAGAGAGAGAGAGAGATCGATGTACATATATATATATGCACACACACCAAGAGAGACTGAAACTAAGAGAAATGTTTGATGAGATGAATGAGAGTTTCTTTCATTAATTTGGATATGGCAAGAGGGAAGGAGAGGTTAAGGTTTATAGGAGAGGTTAGGAGAAGAGTCTCTGAGAGAGATTTGATGTGGGATTTGTGCTTTTCTTGTAAGTGAGGGAAATTTTGGCTTTGTATGAGAAAGTGGATTGCATGTGATAGATGGATGGTTACAACTTTTATCTTTCTCTCTCTCTATCTCTCAGAGAGAGAGAGAGAGTAAGTGTAGTGTAGTTTATATATATATATATATATATATATAAATGTGTAAAGGGGAGGGGATAATGGAAAGTGAGAGGAGGGGAGTTATAAAATAACAAAGGGAAAGAAACAAGGTTTGAACACAAGGAAGGGAATAATGGCTTTTGTTAAGAATAAGCTGAGATGAAAAAATTCGAAAAGATGGAAAAGAGAAAAAGAGAAAGGGAAAAAGGAGATTATTGCGCAAAGAACGAGGAAAAAGAAGAGAGAGGGAGAGGACTGTTTGTCTGTTTGAATGGACAGGGCTTTTTCTTTCTTTTTTCTAGTCTCGAGGTGAATATATATATATATATATTTGTGGAGGAACATATACATATAGATAATTAGATATATATATATATAGCTATTGTATTTGTATATAGATATAGCAGCAAATAGGAGTAATAAATTATGAATAATAATACCTTGAATGATTGATACAATTATTATATATATATATATATATATTATATTGCATCATTCATAGTCCCTTACTCATACCAACTCCAACATCATCATCATGCTACTCTAGATTCTAGGGATCTGTGACCATTAACATGAAATTCTGTTTAGTTTATAGATCCCACCATTACATTACTCCATGGATTTGTGATTTTTGAGGAGTTTGAGTTGAACTAATCAAGAAGGATATGACCTATTATAAGTTTTATATCACATTAGATATTATCCAACCAACGCCCGTAGATAATAGAAGGGATTTTGACGTTTAAGTATTATGTTTTAAATTTGAATTCATGCAAACCAAAAACAAAAAAAAACAAAAAGGAAGGAGTTACATTTAAATAAGTCTGATAATACTTGAATATGATATAAATATATAAACATATTAAAAAAGAGGAAATATATCATGATATATTCAGCTACTTTTGTCAATAATCTATTTCTATATATAACAACATGATATTATGGGATTACATTTGCATACTAGTAGACCTAATTTAAGATAACTCTTCCAAATATGTCACTTACTACTCATGTTTGGGTTCTTTTTATAAGGATCATTATCTTTTATAAGTGTGGTCCTTAATATAAGAAACAAATACTTTTTGTTTGATATTTTAAATTGATTTTTTTTCATTTTTAGCCCCATTGAATTTATGCCACATATCTCTGTACAATAAATTTTAATGCATTATCTTTCATGTACCCTAGTTATAAATAAGGGTATATTGGAAAGAAAAATACATATCTTACATATTTATTGTTATTAATTAACATTTTGAATCATGTGATTTAGATAGTTGTTGGTTATAAAAAATGACTAGGGGTATAAGATTAAGTTATAGTACAATGTGCATTACAAATTAAATCTTATACTTTCATCGGTCTTAAATATAAGACTTATTTTTGTGTCACAAAAATAAGTCTTATATTTAGAACTAGAGAGAGTATTAAGGAATGAAGGTAGTAAACTAGTGATTGATATAAATGTGGCTTTCATCTTCCAAATATAAGCATGCATCAATTGGTCTTCTACAAAAAGAAAAATGTATTTTTACTAATATATTGTATAATTGTTTTAATTTTTTACATTATGATTTTTTTAATTACTTAAAGTGATAAGTTTTTCAATTTTTTGAATAAATGACTAATATATTTAATAAACATTACTCTAACATTGATTCTATCTTTTAGAGAAGATTTTTGAATAAAAAGTAAAGTGTTGTTCATAAGAAGATTTCACTTGTTCATAAGGAATTGTACACTTGTTCATAGGAAGATTCCACTTATTTATAATGTAAGAGGCATTATTGTCTTTTTACCTAAAAATTTTATTTTCATTTTGATATTTAGTTCTACATTGAAATTTTAAAATGTTTTGGTACTTTGAGTAAAATTAATTTAGTCCCGTGGTTCTTTAATGAAATTCCCCCTTTTTAGATTTAGTATTGAAGTCTCTTAATCTCCAAAATGATTTATGAAGAAAAAGTAAGATACCGCATTATTATTATCATTATTATTATTATTATTATTTTGGTATACCACATTATTAATAAATAACCATATAAACTTATATGTATATCTTAAATTCTTAATCTCTTTCCAAAAGGACATCCTAAATTTCGAACACTAAAAGTCGTAAAATGATTGGTATAAAATAATGTATAGTTAAAATAAATTATCTTTGAAATATCACGTTTAATCCTAAAGTTATTGTAAGGCTTATTAGTCTACTTGCTATTAGGTAAGGGAATAGACTAAATCTACCTAAAATTTTGACATTTATATAACTAATCTCACAAGTCTCTATGTGATCAAAACATTCGGATAAAAAGTTGGCTTTCCCCAAATTTTTTGTTTGAACTTGGGAAAAAAATGGTTTTATATCTCTTTGATAATGATACATAGTACTTGGAATATTTAATTTGTTCCGATTTTACAAATTCTAACGGAACATGACCGCAAAATGACTAAATGAATCTTTTTGGGTTAAGACAATCTTTTATTCTCTAAATTTGTCTTTATTTTAATTTTAGTACCATAATTAATTTTTAAACTATAGTTTTTAGCTCTCAAGTTTTATTCCATTTAAAACAACGGTTCATGTAATTAAATAAAAATGTGAACAAATTTATCTTTTGAGCGACTAAAATTAAAATAGAGGCAAATTTAAGGGATAAAGGTTACAACAACCCTCAGGAAAAAAGAAAAGAAAAGAACCCTATCCTTTTTCTTTCATTAAATTTTAATACAAAAACAATTGTGTATATAATGTAGAATATGAAAGATAAATTATGGATTTTACACCAGGCCTTTCTTCCCTATTAAATTTGTGAGTGAATCCTTGACCTCAATTTTCTCAATGACACTCCATTTCGGCTTTTCCCATCCAAATAATATAGTGCAGTGAAAATTATTTTTTATTTTTATTTTTATTTAAAAGGGCAAATCCACTTATTAAACAAAAAACTTTCATGGCACTAAACTTAGGCCTTGACAAGTAATGAAAAATATTAGAAATACTAAAGTATGCCCCCATAATAACTAGTACCAACCACCCTCGGGCATTGAATGCAAATGATAAAATTGCTCCTACTCGGCTTTGTTACATTCTCCTCTGCTCTCGTTTATAAAGCAGATTTATTTACTTTATTTATGAGTCACAAATTAAATTTTTTTATATAAATATATAATTGTATCCTTTATTTATTATTGTATAAACTTTCTCATAGGGTACTCGAATAGTGTATATTAAATAAATGAGAATAATGTTAAAAAGCTGTTACATTTTAAGATAGAGTTGATAATGTTTAAGATATTTGTTAATTTTGGGAAAACATATTGAAAGTGACTTATAAATAAAACCATTGAAGTTCATATTTAGAGTTGAAAATCAAACCCATAATAACCTAAGTTGGTATTTGATATTCATATTTGTTACCAGTTTAGTAGCACATACTAAAAAAAAAATAAACCATTATTATTCCAATTCAACAATTTGATCCATTTGAAATGGGGAAATGGCCATTGTTATAATAAGCCAGTAATTAAAAATGTATATTGGGCTTTACTTTAGGCTTTTGGTTGTAACTTAATTGATTTAGTTAGCTTGGTTAGTTAGATTAAGATATACGTGTACATGCTTCTAAAATACAATACAATTGCACATTTTCTCTCTCTGAGATATTTTCCACTTTCCTTCTTTCTCATTTCTTTCTTCCTATTTTAAATTTCTTCTCAGCTTTTGTTTATCAGTATTTCAGATCTGAAGCTCACTGATTTGGTTTTATGGTATCAGAGAGCTTTTCTCTTATTTGTGTTATCTCTTATTTGTTGTTTCATTGCTTCTTTTTCATTTTTTTCATGGCTGCAATGAGTTTGTCGGTTTCGTCTCTTTCGGATATTAATCAGAATCCATCAAATCCATTTTATGTACATCCAAATGAGAATTCGTCGCAGGTGCTTGTTTCTCCTGTTCTCAATGGCAGTGATTACCACTCATGGTCCAGGGCCATGAAAATGGTGTTACAATTGAAGAACAAGTTTCAATTCATTGACGAATCAATTCAGCCACCGTCAAAAGGTGATTTGTTGTTTCCGGTGTGGGAATGCTGTAATATGATGGTAGTCACTTGGTTGACACGTTCAATTTCACCTTTTGTAGTTCAGATCATTCTTTTGATAGATCACGCCTTCAACATCTGGACGGATCTTCAGAGTCGCTTTGCTCAGTACGATATCTTTCTGATTGCAGATTTACAAGATGAATTATATTTACTCAAACAAGGAGATCTCACTGTAAGTAACTACTACACGAAACTCAAAATTATTTGGGATGAACTTCTTAATCTACATCCTCCTCCTGTTTGTGGCTGTGATGTTAGATGTGGATGTGGTGCTTTTGATAAGATGCTTAAATATCAGCAACAAGATCATGTTATTCGTTTTCTGAAAGGGCTTAATGATAGATATTCTACGGTTAAGTCACAAATCATGTTATTAGATCCTATGCCACCTATTACTCTTGTCTTTTCTCTAGTTTCACAACAAGAACGAGAACAAGGATTTGTGAAAACTTCTTATGACGCTCATGTCTTCTTTGCTAAGACCAATATAAACAAGAATCCTCGGTCACAGAATTCAGATCATAATGAGAAGCATTGTACTTATTGTGGTAAACCACATCATACCATTGAGACGTGTTATACGAAGAATGGTTATCCTTCAAGCTTCAAGTTTCATAATTATGCTAATGTGAATAATGTTTCTCAGCATGTAGCGAACAAAGAGAATGTGTCTCCTTCTGATCAGAGTCTTAATACACAGTCTTCTAGTATTGCTTCACATCTTGGATTTACAATAAAACAATACAAAAAATTGTTGCAATTAGTACAATCCGATTCCACTCCATTTTGTCATGTTGTTAATAATGTTGCCTAAGTTAACATTGTTCCCTTTTCTGTCAAATCTTTATGGATTTTGGATACTGGAGCTACAGATCACATCTGTTCTAATGCTTCATTTTTTGGTTTCTTTGAAGTTTATTCCACCTATCAAAGTTAATTTGCCTAATGGCTCTTCAGTTGTAGCTAATTGTTTTGGCTCTATTCATATATTTGATTCTCTTACTTTGGATCATGTTCTGTTCATTCCTGATTTATATTTCCATATTATCTCCATATCCAAACTTACGAATTCTCTTTCTTGCTGTGCCATTTTCTAGAGTAATTCTTGCTTCCTAATGGACCAAAGCTATTGGAAGATGATTGGTTTAGCTAAAGCCCAAGAAGGATTATATTTTCTTCCTCATCATCAATTTGCTCATTGCTTGGCAGTCTCTTTGGAACCTCCAGTTCCTGCTTCATCACCCAACTCTTCTTTTGATTCGTGGCATTTTACATCTTTCTAGTTCTGTTTTGAAATGTATCCAACAAATCCATCCTTATGTTGTTTCAAATAAGTGTTTTGATCATTGTGATCTATGTCATGTGGAAAAACAGAAATGTTTGCCTTTTCCTGTTAGTACCTCACATTCTAATAAAATTCTCTCCTTATTACATGTTGATATATGGAGTCCCTATCATCTTGCTTCCATTCATGGTCATAGGTATTTCTTAATAATTGTTAATGATTGCACACGCTATACATGGGTTTTATTACTTAAAAACAAATCAGAAACTCGTTAGGCTCTTCAAAATTTTATTACCATGTTTGAAAATCAATTCCAATTGAAAGTCCAATCCATTAGATCTGATAATGGAGTGGAATTTCTTGTGCCTGATTATTTTGCTTCTAATGGCACCTTATATCAAACCTCATGTGTAGCCACTCCTTAACAAAATGGGATTGTTGAGAGAAAACATCAAGACATTCTAAATGTTGCTCGTTCACTTTTATTCCTATTCAATCTGCCTAAACTTTATTGGTCTTATGCTATTTTACATGTTGTTCATCTTATCAATCGTTTGCCTACTCCCTTTCTCTATAATATGTCCCCTTTTATTGTTTACACCAATCTCATCCAAACCTTAATACACGTCGAGTCTTTGGCTCTTTGTGTATTGCATCCACTCTCACTCATAATCGCCTTAAATTTGATCTTAGAGCTCGCAAATGTGTTTTCTTGGGATTTCAATCTGGAGTCAAAGGTTATGTTCTTCTAGATTTGCATAATAGACAGATTTTCTTTCTTGAGATGTTCATTTTTATGAACATGTTTTTCCTTTATTAGATGGTTTGTTTTCTGTTCCAGATTCTCCCCTGCTTCCCTTACCTCAATCTATTCCACCTCTTGATTTTACTGTCACTTCTATTCCCTTTCATTATGCTGATTCTTCTTTTGTTATTACTTCTCCTATGCCACGGAGATCTGTCAGACAGCGGCAACCACCATCTTATTTGAGGGATTATCATCACTATCTTCTCACTTCAGCGACACCATCATCATCCTTTGTATTTGGTTCTTCCCTTTACTCTCTTAATTTTGTTTTGTCCTATAATTGCTTTTCCCCTTCTTCCAAAGCTTTTAGTTGTTCCATTTCTTCTCATTTTGAGCCTAAAACATATAATCAAGCTGTACATCATGAGATTTGGCGTAATGTTATGGCTGCTGAGATTAAGGCTTTAGAACATAATAATACATGGACTTTAACTTTGTTACATGTTGGAAAATCAGCTATTGACTGTCAATGGGTTTACAAAAATAAATTTCATGTTGATGGTAGTCTTAAGAGGACTAAGACTCGTCTTGTTGCTAAAGGTTACACACAAATTGAGGGTGTGGATTATTTTGATACTTTCTCTCCCATTGCTAAGCTTACTACTGTGCGCTTGTTATTAGCCTTGGCTACCTTACATCATTGGCATCTCCATCAACTTGATGTAAATAATGCCTTCTTACATGGTGATTTAGATGAAGAAGTCTATATGCAAATTCCTCCTGGTTTCCATTCTCCTTCTCCTCATCTTGTTTGCAAATTACAGAAGTCTTTGTATGGATTGAAACAAGCTAGTAGACAGTGGCATTCTAAGCTTTCCCATGCTCTACTCTCTTATGGGTATGTTCAGTCCAAGTTTGATCATTAACTGTTTATGCACCATACTAATCATTCTTTTATTGCACTTTTAGTGTATGTGGATGACATTTTGCTGATTGGAAATGATTTAGATGAGATTACTCGTGTTAAATCTTTACGTGATGACGCCTTCAAGATTAAAGATCTTGGTAATCTGAAATTTTTTCTTAGTCTTGAAGTTGCACGATCTAAATAGGGAATTTCTTTGCATCGAAGGAAATTTACACTCGATATCCTTGCTGATTGTGGTTTTTTGAGTTGTAAACCTTTAAAGACACCAATGCACCGGGCTGTAAAGCTTTCTAAGGACTTGGGCACTCCCCTTGCTGATCCTTCTCTATGTCGCACATTGGTGGGTAGGTTGATTTATCTCACTAATACTAGGCCAGATATTAGTTTTGCTGTTCAATAGCTTAGTCAGTTCATGTCCCTTCCTACTGATGCTCATTTAAATGCTGCTTATTGGGTTTTAAGATACTTGAAGTCCTCCCCTAGTCAAGGCATTTTATTTTTTTGCTTCAAGTGATTTGCATCTGAAAGGATTTAGTGATTCTGATTGGGCTGGTTGTATCGACACCCGTCATTCTGTTACTGGTTATTGTATATTTTTGGGTGATTCTTTGATTTCTTGGAAATCCAAGAAACAAAATATTGTTTCTACTTCCTCTACAAAAGCTAAATACCATGCTTTGGCCACCATCACTTGTGAAATTCAGTGGCTCCTATATTTACTTCATGATTTACTTGTTCCTCATCTATCTCCTGCCATGGTTTATTGTGACAGTAAGTCTGCATGCTATCTTGCTGCTAATCCTATCTTTCATGAACGTACCAAGCACATTGAAGTTGATTGTTATCTCATTCACGACAAGCCAAAGGCCAACATTCTCCATTTGCTACCTATTTGGACTCATCATCAGTTAGTTGACATTTTTACCAAACCCCTGGATCCTGCACCTTTTCATTCTTTGTTGTTCAAGCTGGGTTTGCATATTCTACACTCTCCAGCTTGAGGGGGGTAATTAGCCTGTAATTAAAAATGTATATTGGGCTTTACTTTGGGCTTTCGGCTGTAACTTAATTGATTTAGTTAGTTTGGTTAGTTAGATTAATATATACGTGTACATGCTTCTGGCATACAATACAATTGCACATTTTCTCTCTATGAGATGTTTCCCACTGTCCTTTCTTTCTCATTTCTTTCTTCTGATTTCATATTTCTTCTCAGCTTTTGTTCATCAGTGTTTCAGATCCAAAGCTCATTGATTTAGTTTTATGTTAGGCGTATTAGATTACCTATTTATTGCGGGCAAAAAAAAAAAAAAAGATTACCGATTTATTGCTAAAACGCAAAGACTGTGGCGTAAAATTGATCAAAACTCAAGTACAAAGTAAAATTAAATTACGTAGCCATGCACAAGACAATTGGATTACATAACGTACAAAAGACAGTAGAGCCTGATTATTGCAATAGCATTGAACAAGAACTCCCCCAAGACTTGAGGGTGAAAATAACGTTACATCACAACAGATTTAAATGATCTAGAAAATAACAAAATTTAATCTCCTCATTGCTAGCTGTCATGTTATTCACTAGAAGTTTCAAAGAATCCTGAATCTTTATCGGTAGCCATCAATGCCATACTAGGCTATATATACGAGGAAAGCTATTTATCTCACGGAGGACAGAAAAAATGAACTATACAGACAAATATGGAACAGGCATTCAAACTTGTATTTGAGTACTATCTGTGATCTTTAATATAAGATCTAGTTTGTAGTATTGGAGGTAGTATTTTGTAACAGATCCTGCACGCAAAAACTTCATCTTCAGTATCTTAATCTGCCTAGTTTCTTGCGATCTTCCACTGCAACGAGAATTGTACGCATGAGAGCAACAACCTCTACTGCATCATCAAGAACAAGCTATTTCATTCACGCTGAGACTTGTAAAATTATTCAGAGACGTTGACATTATCACTTCATTTCATTCACGGCTTCACGCTTTTTCCCTCAAAAAATTCGCCCAACATTCGCTCTAGATCTTCCGCTGTGTATTTTATGTATTTCTGAGGATTCTTTCCATTCTCCACCATAGGCCTGTAACAACTCAATTATGCATCAAAAGGAAGCTTAGAAGCACAAATTGACATCAAATATTAACATAAAATGGTGAATAGAAAATGTCTCCGCAATTTTGGGTGTCGTACAAATTGTCAACTGGATTTAACATTATAATGTGTGAGGGAAGAGAACAATATTATTTCACCTGCCACGATACTATTATGGATAAATCTAAGATCAACTGATGATGTGCTCATGTATGTGTTGATGGGCCAACAAACACATGAAGACATGCCATCAGCTAGTTGCCCCAGTGGCAACATGGACCAGACCACTCAGAGGACCTGGACTTGAACGGGGCGTTTACATGTTTGTGGGTGTGAGTGTGTTTACTTTGATTGTATTGAAGAAGAAAAACACAAGAAAGCATCAGATAAGCTCCACTCAAAAGAGGAGATAGCATCACTCCTTAACAACTTGGATTTGGTTCCTCCTTAGAGTACATCGTAAGCAAATAAAATCCTCAAAACACTAAGCTGGTAAAGGGCTTGAATGAAGATTTCTAGAGAGAGGACTCACCCAAAACGCTTCACAAATGATCTATAGGCAGGCAACAAGACTTCAGCAACTGCAAGACGAAGAGATTCTCGCAACTCTGTATCAGGAACAGCCCATTGAGATTGTTTCTGGTGAAGCTCCTCAAACATCATATTGAATGTCTTAAACCTGAGAACACATGTTAAATTGAGATGTCAAAAGACATGTAAAAAGAAACCTTACACAAAATAGATACAATTTAAAGTCTACCTGTCTTTAACAATTGCTCTTGAAGCACCACTACTACTTCCTGGATCTCCACCTCCTGTACTACCACCCCCACCAGATGAGGTAAGGCCCGAAATAGAGAGGCACTGAAGAATCTGCAAAGGGAAAGAACCAAATTCAGACACAGCCTTGCTCCTTCTCAAAAATCAATAATGGCATCCCACAAAGAGATCAAAGTACAAGCACAAAAATAGGTAAAAAGACAAAGCGATGGAGACTTGGTAGTATGGGATACCAAGTCCCACATTGAGTAGAATGAAATGCTCAATGGGGTATTTCAGTGGGTTGGTTCTCTCACCTTAGCAGCTAGCTTTTGGGGTAATGTTCCCCATCCTATTTAAGTACCCATCAATTAATATCAGAGCTTGAACCTATGGAGGGTTCTGATCGGAGTATAGGATACCAAATCCCACATTATGTAAAATGGGATGCTAGCTTTTAGGGTTGGGTTCTCCAACCGACTTAGGTACCCATCACGAAGAGGTTTCCAAAAGAGCCATGAAATGACTATGATGCATGATCATCACATGTGCAAGACATCTCAGCATTTGATTCCATTGCACCATAATTGCAAAATACATTTTATTAGTAAGTGGTCTATTTTTCTTCTTTACCTAAATTGTTCCATGCAATGAATTCCAACAATAGCAACTTAAGAAATGTTGTGCACTACCTCGTTAATAGACAGAACTTACCTTTGCCCACGCAATTCTTTTGTATAAGTTTGCATTCTGCTGCACAATTCTCCTATGCCGCTGTACCCAGTCATCACCCAACAAATCCTTGGCTTCAGACCTAAAATTGACCCATGATGAGCAGAAAATTTGCATTACCAGCTGAGGATCCAAGAAAACTCTACATGCTTCAAAGTATAGCCAACACATGTCAATGACAACATACCTCCGTACTGATCTGACAATATAATGAATATTATTCATGAGAAATAGATGTGTTAAAGCCTGATCTCTATACTGCTTTGACTTCCCCTCCAAATTGTTTTGAAGAGCTTGCATTATTCGCATTGTTACAGTTGCAAGTTGTGAAGTAGCATCTCCACCTTCAAATTCTTGGAATAGTTGCTTCAAGGTAGACCGGTAGCTGCAAAGATTTAGAGGATTTTAGCTGGGTTAAATACATAAATATCTATAATGTTGAATGAGGCAAACTAAAAACAGTCAAAAGTACATAAAATACTCCCACAATGTAGGACATGCTTAAAATGCATAACAACAGCAAGATGTAAATTCATTGTAAACTCTTGGCACAGTATCCAATTATTGTAACAGAAAATACTATATGATGGAGACTTGGTAGTATGGGATACCACAGATAGCTTTTGTATTAGGGTTCCTCATCCCACTTAGGTACTAATCAATTCATATCAGAGCCCATTTGTTGACCACTCTGAAGAGGACAGGCAGCTTTTGGGGTAGGGTTCCCCATCCCACTTAGGTATCCATCACTATAACTAAAAACTTTGACCATAAAAAACGTTTGAAGAATCTCACTCTGAAATTTGTTATTTTATATTAAACACGATGGTTGCAGCTGACAGAAGCATTAAAAAATCGGCCATTTAACGCTAACAGAAAACAAATATGAACAAACTTCCTGAGATTTATATTTGTGAGAACTGAGTAGGTTAGAACTTTCTCTCTCTTGGAAAACGTGTAAGTAAGGATATGACTGATTTAGGCCATCGGAAAATCCCTCCGGACCGGCAAACGGAAGTAGCACAGGAAGAAAGAAAGAAAAAGAAAAAGATGACAGAAACTCCAACAGATATAATGGATGACCATATGTCAGAAAAGGAAGATGAAGATGAACCAGGGCAAGAAAATAAACAAGAAAAGAAACCTCCACCTTCAAATACGAAGTTCACCTCATATAAAGCATCATTAATGGGCTTTAATGGGGTGGTGCATGGGGATAATCTGATGGATGAAGATGACTTGTTTCATGTGGATAATGAACTCTCATGGAGTTTACCAGCTGAAACAGAAGAATACAAAAGAATGTCGGAAATTTATCCAGTGGTTCCGGTGATAAAAGATGAGTTCAATGAATGGTGAGAACCATGGAATTACTCCCTCATTCTTACTGTACTGGGGAAACAATTTAATGTATACATGCTGAAAGAGTTGTTGAAGAAACAGTGGGGATTTGCAAATTTTGAGCTCATAGATATACCAAACAATTATTTCATAGTGAGATTTAATGATCAAGATCAGTGGAGAACTCAATATAAGGTCTTATGCAATGGACCATGGGTAGTGAGGCAACACTGTGTGCTGGTTCAACAGTGGTCGCCATACTTTGATCCATACCAGAATTCCCTTGGAAGAGTAGCCACTTGGGTCCGCATTCCTGATGTGCCAATGCACTGCTATAATCGCCATTGCCTTGCCAGAATAGGTGATCGCGTAGGAAGAACTCTGAAGGTAGATATCAACACCCTTGCAGACTTCCATTCAAACAACTCAAAGGTGGAGCGTGGGAAATTTGTTCGGCTATGTGTAGAATTAAATCTACAGAAGAAACTTGTCCAGAAAATACTAGCAGCTGGGTCCTCTTTTAACGTGGAATATGAAGGGCTGGGACTGATTTGCTTTAACTGCGGATACTTCGGACATATAAGGGAAATTTGTCCTCATCAAGAAACTTCAAAATCTGCAAGCAAAGACACACCAAACCAAGAGCCATCGGAAAATCTGTCGGAGCAAGTACAGAAGAAAATGGGCAGCGATGATCAATTTGGGCCATGGATGATAAACCAAAAATCAAGAAAATCATGAATCCCTATGCGGGCAGTACAAGCTGGAAGTCTGCACAGCGGTATGGGCTCTGGACAGCAGAGTTGAAGAACAATAAATGTTGAGTAGAGGAACAGATTTTCGGTGTTCGATGCTGAGGAAATGAAGGAGTTTCAACAGAAGGAGGATAGGTTGGAGAAGCAATCAGAACCTATGACAAATGACAGAAATGAGAGGGCTATAGTTCTTCATGAAAAGAGAAAGGTGCCAACAGCAAGGAGTGACAAGGTGGGTGGACCGAAAATTGGGATGATAATGATAAAAAATGCGAAACCAAGGCCAGAATATAGGCCTTCTGGGAAGGAAAATAAAAAACCAGATATTGGGCCAGTTCAGTCAAGTGGGCCAAGTAAAAACCATTAAGACGGTAAGAATATTAACAAAGCTAGGGAAGTGGACCAGAATGCAACAAAGGAGAATGGAGGGGAATCCCAAGAGGTAAATGGGCTGGACAAGTCGAAAATTGTGGGGGATAAGGCTACCATAAACAGGAGTATGAAACAAGAAGGAAGTAAATTAACAAAAAATAAAGGGCTAAGAACACACATAGTCGTTCAGGGGAATTTAGAGGAAATGGGCCACGTGAATGTGGAAGAGATTAAAGGAAGGCTCATCATGAACAGGAAGGGAAGTTCATCAATGGATATTCCCATCAATCCAGAAATAATATCTGCAGAGAAGAACTCGACACAGGACATGGCCGAGCAAGAAATATGTTTGAAGGGGCACCTGATCCTAGGGATTCAGGTTTCAATGACGCCGCAGAGTTCATGGATGAGCAGGATTCGGTAGTAAATGAGACACCGGAGGATGCCCTGGACAATCTATTAGTGGAAGACATCAATGAGTAAGTCTTTCATCTCTTGTCTTTACTGTACTTATAAGTTTTTTAATGATTGTAGCATCTTGTAACTGTCGGGGAGCCGGTAGCCGGTAGCCGAGCTTTCCCCTCTATGATTAAAGATATTGTAAATAAGAATAAAATTGACATTCTCAATCTCCTTGAGCCTAGAATCAGTGGCAAAAAAGCAGATAGAGTAAATAGGAAAATGGGTTTCTCCAACTGGATTAGAGTTGAATCAAATGATTTTGCAGGGGGTATATGGCTTTTGTGGAATGATAATAATTTTGAGATGGCCTATCTGTTTTCAAATGCTCAAATCCTCCATTATCAAGTCTATGATCGCCACAGAGCTACCAAGTGTTTTTTATCAGCAATCTATGGTGAAACAAAAATTAATGCAAGGCAAAAATTATGGAGTTCAATCAATTCGTTAGCTGAGTCAATTACAGACCCCTGGATCTTAATAGGGGATTTCAATGCCTTCCTTTCTTCAGATGACAAAATGGGGGGTGCTGATCCTTCATGGGCTTCTATGGATCAATTCAGAAATTGTATAGAAAATGCGGGACTCGTAGAAGCATCATATCTAGGGGAAAGATTCACTTGGGAGAGAAATGGGTTGAAAGAGAGGATTGATTGGGTCATTACAAATTATCAATGGGTGGCTATGTATCCAAATTTCAAGGTTCTTCATGATCTAAAGTTCAAATCTGATCACCATGTAGTCCTAGCTCAAACAGTGTCTAACAGTACTAGAAGACCAAATAGTAAGCAGTTTTCTTATCAAGCAGGATGGGTCATAGAGGAGGGGTTTGAGAGGTTGGTAACAGAATCCTGGTATGAAAAGGCGTGGCTGGATGGATTACAACAAATGGATTACAACAATTTCACTTAAAGGCTATAAAGTGAAATGAGAACCAAGTAGGCCATCTTTCAAAGAAGAAAAGAAGTCTCATTAGAAGGCTGCAAGGCATTGATCAAGAAAGGAGGGGTAATGTACGATCAGGTCTCTTTCGCTTGGAGGAAAAATTGTGGAAGGAGTACCATAAAGTCATAGCACAAGAGGAGCTTTTATGGTATCAAAAATCAAGAAGTAAATGGTTACAATGGGGTGACAGAAATACTGCCTTTTTCCATGCCTCTGCAGTAATAAAGAGGAGAAAACAGAAAATAGAAGCTCTAAAAAAATGGAGGGGCACTAGATTTGTGAGCATCATTCTCTGAAACAATTGGCGACTGGATACTTCAAAAATCTTTATACAATAGAGATAAAGGTGGCTGAGTGGTCCTCAAACTTTTCAGACCTGAATACTTGAGAATTGATCGGCTTAGCAAGAAAAGTGGAAAAGGTGGAAATAAAAAATGCAGCATTCTCTATAGGAGCTTTTAAAAGCTCCGGGCCCAGATGGAATCCAAGCTCATTTTTTTCCACACGCAATGGAATACAGTGGGGGAGAAGATATGTGCTATGGTTGAAGAAATCTTTAGAGACCTGACAAAGCTCCAAGCTCTAAACCAAACGAAAGTGGTCTTAATCCCTAAAAGGTGGATCACCCAACCATGATCATAGAATTAAGGCCCATATCCCTTTGCAATGTTAGCTTCAAGATAATCACAAAACTTTTAGCTAACAGGTTAAGGGGAGTAATGGACAAGCTGGTCCACCAAGAGCAATGTAGTTTTATTGCGAATCGCTCCAGTTGTGACAACATCATCATAACCCAAGAAGCCATTCACACCATGAGGATGAAAGGAAGGAAAAAGGGATACATAGCTGTGAAGATAGATATGGAAAATGCTTATGATCGTCTAGAATGGGACTTCATAGAAGATACACCAGAAATTAAAATTGGAACCCAACTTAATTGACATCATCATGCAGTGCATCACTACAACAAATATGTCAATACTTTGGAATGGCGATGAGTGTCCAACTTTTAAACCTTCTAGAGGAGTTCGCCAAGGAGATCCCTTGAGCCCATATAATTGGCTTATGCATGGAAAGACTAGGGCAACTGATTAGAAGGGAATGTGAAGTCAAAAGATGGAAACCATTGAAACTCAGTAGGGGTGGGGTAGAGTTGTCACGCTTATTCTTTGCCGATGACCTAATTCTCTTTGCAGAAGCATCTACCCAACAGATGAAAGAAATGAAATCAGTTATGAATACCTTCTGTCAAGTTTCAGGCCACAAGATCAATCCTATAAAGTCAAAGATTTTTTGCTCAAAGAATGTGAATCATGACAGAGCTGTAGAGCTAAGTCTTGAACTGGGCATTGGGCTCATGGGAAATCTGGGGAAATACTTAGGAGTTCCTATCATCCACACCAGGATTACCAAAAATATGTACCAGCCCATCATACATAAAACGGGTAAACGCTTGTCCTTGTGGAAAAGTAATTTCTTGAATATGGCAGGTAGATCAGTCCTAATAAAGGCTGTTTTGTCAGCCCTCCCCAGCTACCAAATGCAGTCAGGTCTACTTCCAGCTGGGATATTAAAGGAGATAGAAAAATTGAGTAGAAGATTCTTGTGGTCACAAGATATAGAGAAAAGACGAATGCATCTTGTATCTTGGGACACTGTGAAACGTAGCAAAGAACAAGGAGGACTAGGGTTCAAAGACCTTCGTACGCAAAACAAAGCTTTCATTATGAAATTGTGTTAGGGTTTGCTTACAAGAAGGATGCCCTTATGGACTCGATGTCTCCTCTCAAAATACAAATGCGGAAATAGTGAAATCCCAAGTGTAGTCAACAAACAACAAGCATCCCCAACATGGAGATCAATTGTTAAAGTGTGAGACAGATTTCTTCAAGGGGTAGGGAAAAAGGTGATGAATGGCAACAACACGAGCTTTTAGTGGAACTCCTGGCTTCCACTTGAAAAGCCTCTTATTCAACACATCCAACATCAAGCCCCTCTAAATGTGAAGGATAGAGTGAGTGATCATGTAACAAGTGATGGTGAATGGAATGTGAACAAATGGGTGGAAATACTACCTATATGGGTGAGTAGATTGATAACCTGAATGAAATCCCCCAGAGGGTACATCCCAGATAGATTTGTTTGGACACCAGCATAGAATGATCTCTTTTCAGTAAAAACAGCATATGAATTTATACAAGGAAAGGAAAACACAAAAAGAAATGGGTTATGGTCGAAACTATGGAAATGGCATCTACCTGAAAAAGTGAAGTTCTTTATGTGGCAAGTGGCCCATGAGAGATTAGTTACTAATGT
>JBAGKO010000010.1:34952960-34973619 GCA_037177275.1 Acacia concinna
CTTTTAATTTTAACTTTATCAATTCCACCTACTCAGTTGTTAAAACGTCCAAATGATAGTTGTTAAAAAGTTTGAATGGAGTTGTCAAACCTCCCTATCAAAATTGCAAATTGGGCCTACTAAGTTGTCAATTCTGCCTATTAAATTGTTAAGTTTTCTCTTGGGACCTTGAGACTTTTTGGTAAGGGATAAAAATTCTTGGGACTTTTTAGTAAATGTTGGAATAGAGTTGTCAAAACTCGCTTTCAAAGTTGTAAATTGGGCCTACTAAGTTATCAATTCCACCTATTAAGTTGTTAATTTTTCTCTTGGGATCTTAGGACTTTTTGGTAAAGAGTAAAAATTCTTAGGACTTTTTCCTAATTATGTTTGTTCCTTGGGACTTTATTGTCATTTTCCCTAAAATGAATTATATTTTTTCATTAAAAAAGAATGATATTTTAATATATTATGAATAAAAAATTAATCTGTTTTCAATTTTTTATATTTTATGAAGATTTAAAATTTTTAAAACTCTAAATTATAAAATAATTTTATACTTTTGGACACTTATATCTTTAAAAAAATCATAAAAATTAAAAACAGAATTTTTTTTTCACACATAATATATCAAAATGCCACTCATTTTATATATAATTTAATTATAAAAAGAACCACAAAAAATTATTTAGAAACTGTCCCAAATTGGAGGGGTAGCTGCGCACCCCATATCCCTTTTATATTCTTTTAGAGCTTATAATGTAATACAGTATGATGTAAATTACTTATCAAATAAAAGAGAAATAAGAATACATAAAGGTGTTAGTATATAATTGATTGTATGGAGACTATCTATCTCTAGCATGTGATTATAACCACCCGAGACATTAAAGATGATGTCACGTTGTGGTAATATTTTAAAAACTGAACAAGACACTAAGCCGGAAAAGCCAACAGGTCATGTTTTAAACGATTGGATCAGTAGATTGTTTAGTTGAATTGGTAATACAATAATTAAATTAATAATATTATTATTTTTATATATAATAATACATGTGTATGATAGTTGAAACAAAATTTTGTTTTGTTATGGTTGAATCAGATGCATCATATATATAGATCATCCTTTTCTTTAGTTAGATCTTCATTTTTTATGATATTTTTTATTATTTTAAAGATCCAAACACATACGCATTATTAGTTGTTATATGTTTATGTCTTTTGCATATTTCTTCCTTGTGATAGTCTCCTCTTCTTCTGTATTTTTGCTTTTTATTTGTTCCAAACACGCTCCGGTTCGCAACTCAACCCCGAGTTCTAGCTCAATTGCCAATTTTAAATGATCTGAAACAGTTGAACCATGTGAATGGTCTGATTCTATGAAATAAGCCGCTAAGTGCTCTGGTTCACAATCGGATTGTTCCAATCATCCGGTCCAGTCTGGTTTTATAATCATTGCGTTTTAGTTAGCAAAAAACTAGCAGATTTTGATTAGTCATGTATTTAGGAATCAAAATACTCTTTCGGACCATTTAGCAAAATTAACCCATAATATTATAGATAGCTTTTGTTTCCTTATCACCCCACCGGCAGGTGGTTGTTGATAAAGGATAGTAAGGTGCAGACTTAAGTTGTATTTTACTCTTTTGAGATGTTAATGAATTTCAGGTTATTTTCCAAAAAAAAAAAAAACACACACACACACACAGAGAAAATAAACTCTTTGAATATGGAAAGACGCGCAACACTTTCTTATGGGTTTTCATATGTTTTTTTGTTTTTAATGTTGGGACAATTTAATATGTGCAGGGACTAATCTTCTGAGCTGTGTTTACTGGGGTTGCTTATTCCGGGTCATCAAACTTGCATATGCCGAGTGTTGAGATTTGTATGATCAACATGATGATATCGACACCAATAAATGTATGTCTAGTGGAAGGAGCTAGTCCCTCATAATGTAGTAAACTAAAGTCTAAATTTTTATTTAGAGAGATTCTTACATTTAGTATTCATATTGCCTTAAACAAAATTGTCTCTAATAGTAAAGTACATTTGCTTAGCAAAAAAATTACCACCTACCATTCCCAACCTTGCCATTGGATTTACTACTGAAAAAAATTAGGAGGAGGGAAAACCCTTAAAATTAATAAATTTATTTAGCATTTTTTAAAATTCCCGTTCCTAATATTTCATCCATTATATTTTCTCATCACTTTTCTCTCTATGCAAACATATAATTAATTTTAAATTTAAAATATGTGTAAATTAAAAAATATTTAAAAATCTGATAAAGTAGCCAATATTAAAACCTTAATTGTATTAAAAAAATTAGTTTAATAAAAAATATATATTTTAATAATCTAAATAGCAAAACATCGATTTCTGATATGTCAGTTTATTTTAACTTAATAATCTAAATATATTATATTAAAACTTTAAACTTAAGTTTGCGTTGCTGCCTAAGAATTTGCTTTGTCAACATTTTATGTTAGTAAGATTAACCATGTTAAAAAAGTAGGACTAAAGATATATTTTATAAAGTTAAAGTGTCAAAAATATACCTCATGAAAAACCTAAAGAACTAAAAATATACCCAGCCTAAACTTTAATACGCCGAAGAGTTCTATTCAATCGACTCAAAATTTAAAGCAAGTTTCTAGTTTTTAGCCTATAATTTATCCTACGTAAATTATTTTGGTCAAATACTACGTAAATGTTCAAATCCTACATTTGTGTTTAGTTTCTAATAGTTTTTGGGCTGCATGCATCTGTTATGTAGCCCAATTTTCAGTTTCAAATTAGTCTTTTAGTGAAGCCCATAACTTCTATTATTGGGTCAACATCGATGACATAAATTTGTAATGTTCCTTGGCATGGCCCAAATGAAATGAAAACTAGATAATTAATTTATAGAAATTAAGAATTTAATTTATAATAATTTTGTATTTTTTATATAAAATATACAAATGTAAAAATTCACAAAAATTTTAGGAAAAATAATCTTTTGGTCCTTATAATGTTAACCAAATTGTAACTACGTTCCTATACTTTAACTCGGTTCAACTTAATCTCTGTAGTTTTAACTTAATTATAACACAAGTCTTGAACTTTGACTCACTGCAACTCAATTGCTGTAGTTTTGACAATTTTATAATTTAGTCTTTATATTATAGAATAAAGGTCAGAGACTAAATTATAAAATTATTAAAATCATAACAGCTGAGTTACAGTTAATCAAAATTTAGGGACTAAATAGTTGAAACTATAGGAAATGTGTTTCACTAAGTCAAATCATAATGATTGAATTATAACTTAGCCAAAACTAAAACTATAGCAATCAAAAGATTAATTTTCCCAAAACTTTACAATATAATCAAATAAATCACATACTTCATAATCTGTAGTTAATAGAGTGTTTGGGTAACCCAAACTATAGTTTCAAAAGCTATTTTTCATAAATCGAGACAAAACTCTTCTAACATATTTATATTATAAATCGTAAAAGTTATTTTCAAATACTAATATGAGAAGTTCTTGCTTATGATATAATATCTTGGAACGTAACATTTATTCAATAACATTCATTATCTTAAAATCCTCTAAGAATGTGCTGGATGAACCATAAATTAGTTCAGGAATCACAAATCCGGACTTAACCACAAATAGTGAAGTTTGTAATTTATTTAATTGTATTTAATTATCTTTATTTTACATTTGTATATTTAATTTCATAACATAAAATGAATTGCCATTTTTTAAATACGATATGTATTTCTCTTGGTTAGTCTTCATCTGCCATGCATTGGGTGGGCACAACATTATTCTTATTAATGTTTAATATTATACTTAATATTTCTACATGTTATTCTATCTTCCTATCTCATCAAATTATTCCTTTTAAACAGTGAGTAATGAGAAAATGAGAGAGGAATAACAGAAAAAAGTGAGAAAAGGGGTAGAAGTAAGAGAAGGTGAAACCTTAACATGTAAATCATTATAATTTTATTTAATTTTAATGAGTCCTTGCAGTTTTTTTTATACTAAATTTTTATAATTTCCTTATTTATAGATATTGGTCCATATACTCATTTTATTGAAATAAAAAAAAAAAAGAATCAATGTTGGTAGCTGATGATGCGAATCTCACTTAATTTTTCTATATGAATATAAATAAAATAAAAAATTGTAAAAATGCAAGGTCACATTAATGAGCTTAATTATTTATTCTTTTGAGATTTACGAGCACAGACACTAATGCCTATAATTAAGAAAATTGTAAATACCTAATTTTTAATCTTGGAGAAACAATGAGGATAAATGAATTGATTTTTCCTAATATATGATAACCTCAGAAATTATAAACAAGAGGAGGGAACACAAAGCTTATGCATAGTCTCATCAACCGTACATCATATTATTTCAAATTATTTTCTCATTGTATGTCCAAAGAGGCACTTCCAAAAATAAAAAAGAACAAGATCTATACATTATACGTTAATTGTGATGTGTAATTTTATGAGCTTCAATGGGACAAGAATTACAAACAAGCCTGGAGCCCCTTTGTCAAAGTCAAGTACAAAAAAGGGCCATCGAGGCAAATATCATTTTGGAATATAAGGACCACCTTATTATCAACTCAAGCCGGTATAAAGGTTTTAGAAGTAACTAAAACTTGTGCTCATTGCTGCTAAAAATATTAATGGTCAACATCGATTTTTTTAACATTCAATGCTAGTTTTTTAATGATTAGGGTACACTTGCTCATATTTTAATATATTAGAGAAAAAATTGTTCCTTAAAAAAATTTAGATACTCGACGCTCCTTAGTGTTCTCTTCCTAGACAAATATTGCACTTTAACCCAATGTCTTAAGTAATTTATTTATTTTTTTAACCCACAAAATATAGTCATATAAGTAAAATTTTAGATGAAAATAATAAAATATAAATTTATTTTCTTAAAATTATATTTCATAAAAAAATTGTTGTGCATTTATAAATTTTATTTAAATGGGACCAGATATAAATAAATGTCAAACATTATATGAAGTTTGAAAATGAAATGGACAACTTGCTATAAGATTGATGTGAGCTATTTTAAAAAACTAAATAAATAAAAATTGATGTGAGGTTAAGATTTGGATGCTCCTAATTGAGTATTTAGGATGACTGGCTTGCTCAGTAGTCTCATCCAACTAACATAATCTAGATAGCTTTCTTATTAATGAATATGGATATAGTATAGTTAACAGCTCTCATATAGAATTTACAAGTAAATTAACATAGCTAAATTGAAAAGTTAAATATTTTAACAAGTTATTTCATGTTGTTCTCCATCCAACCTTAATAAAAGATATATGTGCCTATATTGATTAGATTAAAGATGTCAATTAATTAAGTTTGCGTATATGACATATATTTTTTAAAACAATATAGTTATCTTCCTTAATGCCCCCTTTACTCTCCTTCTTGATTGTTAAGGAATAATTAATATGGGGTAAATTAGGAAAAATTTGAACAATATAAAAAAATATGTCTTATACTTAGGGCCAAGATTAACTCTATAAATGTGTATTATAATAAGGACTAGAGGTAGAAACAAGCAAATGGTTTGGAAGTAAATCTATCACATATATGAATTTTTACACTATGGTTAAATGGGTTTGATCTTTGATGGCACGGTGGTCATAAATCTTTTGATGAGCCAATGGTAGAAAATTTATTTTCAATAGTAGTAGATAGGCATTTTTTTTCAAATAAAAAAAAGGAAGAAATGGCATTTTGGTCAATTACCATTAAAGCATAATGATATTGTTTATCCTTTAATACCGAGTAAAAATTTTAGAACCTTTTGAGACCTATTAAAATTAAGTAGTATATTAGTATACATGGGATTTGAATGGAATTATCCCCATCCTTATACCCATGTCTTTTTAATTAGGTCCCCAGGAAAATTAATACCTTAGCCAAACCAAAATGGGTTGAGATTTTTCCTTGTAACAGCATATTCTAGATCTGTGTCCTTTTAGTTCACTAAATGTAGAAATAAATTATTATTGACAATTCTATATCTAATGTCCCTTTTTTAGTCAAACAAACAATGCCTAATATAATTAGCATCAATTATTCTTTTTTGTTTCTATTGATGAGGCCATATATTCTTGGGTTCAAAGGAAACCACAAGAGGAGGTAAGAACACAACTTATAGTCTCATCAACTTCACACGGTATTTGTTTTTATATGTATGTCCTAAGAGTCAATTCCACAAATGATGAAGAGCAGGATTACAAACATCAAGCCAAGGAGCCCACTTGTCAAAGTCATATTATTCGTATATAAGATGTCTTCTAGAAGAAAGTGTTCTTATTATTTTTATAAGACATCTGATTGTTTTAAGAAATGTTAAATATTTTTCTTTTATATATATACTCATACTTAACAAAGGAAATGGGAAAAAATAAACACTAATATGATATTGAAGTTTATATAATTCTTAACAATAATATTGAAAATAACTTAGATTTTAATATATTTTTTTTAGGGCTTGTTTAGTATGAGAAATAAATAATTTATAAGTGACTTATTGCGTAATACGAGAAAGACCCTTATTGCATACTTGCTTTATATTCCGTAATAAATCACTCATAAATTACTTTAAACACACACTTAATTGATACGAGCAAATTTTTGAAAAAAAAAAAACAATAGAATACCACTTCACTTTTAAAATCTTAAATCTATTTTATTGTCTAAAAGTATAGGTATTTACTACATGAGTTTGATAATTGACAACTCATTTTAATATAAAAAATTGATTTAAAATTTTAAAGTTGAAGTGGCATTTTTTAAAATTATTTATAAACAATTTATATTTGAAATCAAATGAGGTATAACTTAAAGGGAGAATTTAATTGAACGATAAAAGAATTAAATTAATTTTAATCAATAATTAGAACATGCATTCTGAAATTTTATGATAGTATCAAGATTAAAATGAAAATAAATTTTATGAATAAAAAGATAATAATACCCTTTACTTTATAAACAATTAGAATTTTCCTATGAATAAGTATGTAATTCGTCATAAACAAGTTAAATCATCCTATAAATAAGTGTGTAGTTTTTACTACTAAAAATTAATATGTTATTCATAAGATGATCTCATGTTCGTAAAGGGTTGCACTCCTATTTATAAAAAGATTCCACTTATTTATAAAACAATGAGCCTTCATAAATAAGTTTTAAATCATCCTATAAACAAGTGTGTAGCTTTTATTACTAAAAATTAATATATTATTCATAGGATAATTTTATGTTTATAAAGAGTTGCACTTTTATTTAGAAAAAAATTCTAATTGTTCATAAAACAATGAGCATTGTTGTCATTTCACCACGAAACTCATTTTAATTTTGATTGTTAGTCCTAAAATGAAATTTAAAATGTTCAGTGTTTTGATTTTGGTTGAAATTAATTTAGTCATATGGCCTTACTAAAATTTTCTTTTCGATAAAAAAAATTCTTTAAATTAAAAAGGGTTGAATATAAAATCATTTTTTAGTACCGCAATAGAGTGGTATTGGATTCCAATGCATGGCATTCTAGAAATAAATTGAAGTTGGGAGTCGATTCACTGTCCTCTCCTTTTGAATCATAAGTATAGTCAAAGGTTATTTCCATGACATCAATTTCAGACTGCTCATTTATGATTTATCTTCATATGGTCAAAATTTACGGCGAGTTATGAGTCAGGGTAGAAATACTTTTAGGCAAGACGACAGGAATTTTTACCCCTCCCATGTGATTCAAGCCAGTACAAAGATATGCTCAAATGCCACATGATTAAAAATAAGGAATATTTCAGTGTATCTCCTTGTAGTTATTTAATATCAAAGACCCCCAAAAACTTTATGCAACTGTAATGTGTCGAGTAAACTGAAATTAATTGGGCTGAAAAGACATTAATATCACGGTCTTATACATAGTTGAGATAATCTTGTAAATTTCTATATATTTTGTCAATACATATATTTAGCTTACAAAAAATCATATATATATATATTATAAATTATATATATATTTGTTAATAAGCTCATGTACATAGTTGAGATGATCTTATAAGTTCACTTATTGTCCTGTAAATAAGCATTTTGATTTAAAAATTCCCACATTTATTTTATAAATAATCATATTTGACTTATAAAATAAGGGTACAGTTGGTTTTTCATCCCCAAATTTTAATTTCATTTTAGTCCTAGAGGTAAAGTGAAATTTCAAAAAGTTTTAGGGGCTGTTTGATATTAAATGGTTGCATAGCATGGGTTGCAATGAAATTTTCTCAAAATATTACACCCAAAATTATTCTCCCTAATTTATAAAACTGATGCAACCTGCAAAATTTTTTGCATAACTTGCATTTGATTAGCCAAAAGTACAATGAAACTTGTTTTATGTTGAACAACTTATAAACTTCGTTATTTTTTAAACAATTTCTTTGATATCTCTCACCTCCTTCCTTCCCCGTGCATGAGCTTTTTATTAGGAACACGTTTTTGGATGGGCCGGGGAGTTTTTCCTCCCAGATAAAATCTGGACCCTTTAGATTTAATTTGGATGGTCTAAATTTATTTTTTTACTTTATTATTTTAAAAAAATTATATTAATAGATTTATAATCTAAAATAAAGATAATCTCTTAATTATTACTTTGTCAAAAAAATAAATTTTCATGTAACAATTATTATTTAAAAAAATAAATATGGACCGTCCAGATTAAATCTAGAGGGTACAGATTAAAGAAGTTTTCCCTGCCTGAATCCTTTTTATTATCCTCTTATTTTAGTTTTGGCCAAGGGTCTCTTTGATAGCTAGGGAGAAAATGGTTAAAAGCTTTTAATCAATTTATCTAACTATTTAATATTACATTTTCTTACATTGTTTCTTCATTACTCATTACAAATTTTCTCTCCTTCCTCCCTATCCAAAATTTTCCTATACCAAAAAGGTCCTGATAAATGAAAATTAACTAATGTGTCCAAGTATACAAATACATTAGATAGAGATTATGAGGGGGACTGGATTTATGAGCATCATTCTCTGAAACAATTGGCGACTGAATATTTCAAGAATCTTTATACAAAAGAAATAAGGGTGGCTGAATCTAGCAAGTGGTACTCAAACTTTCAAGACCTAAATATTCGAGAATTGATCAGCTTAGCAAGAGAAGTGGAAAATGTGGAAATAAAAAATGTAGTGTTCTCTATATGAGCTTTTAAAGCTCCGGGTCCAGATAGAATCCAAGCTCATTTTTTCCACACGTAATGGAATACAGTGGGGGAGAAGATATGTGCTATGGTTGAAGAAATCTTCAGAGACCCAACAACGCTCCAAGCTCTAAACCAAACGAAAGTGGTCTTAATCCTAAGGTGGATCATCCAACCATGATCACAAAATTAAGGTCCATATCCCTTTGCAATGTTAGCTTCAAGATAATCACAAAACTTTTAGGTAACAGGTTAAGGGGAGTAATGGACAAGCTGGTTAGCCAAGAGCAATGTAGTTTTATCGCAAATCGCTCTAGTTGTAACAACATCATCATAGCTCAGGAAGCCATTCACACCATGAGGATGAAAGGAAGGAAAAAGGGATACATAGCTGTGAAGATAGATATGAAAAAGGTTTATGATTGCCTAGAATGGGACTTCATAGAAGATACACTACAGAAATTAAAATTGGAACCCAAATTAATTGACATCATCATGCAGTGCATCACTACAACAAATATGTCAATACTTTGGATGGTGATGAGGGTCCAACTTTTAAACCTTCTAGAGGAGTTTGCCAAGGAGATCCCTTGAGCCCATATATATTTGTCTTATGCATGGAAGGACTAGGGCAACTGATTAGAAGGGAATGTGAAGTCAAAAGATGGAAACAATTGAAACTCAGCATGGGTGGGTAGAGTTGTCGCACATATTCTTTGTTGATGATCTAATTCTCTTTGCGGAAGCATCTACCTAACAGATGAAAGAAATGAAATCAATTATGAATACCTTCTGTCAAGTTTCAGGGCACAAGATCAATCCTACAAAATCAAAGATTTTTTTATCAAAGAATATGAATCATAACAGAGCTACAGATATAAGTCTTGAACTGGGCATTGGGCTCATGGGAGATTTGGGGAAATACTTAGGAGTTCTTATCATCCACACCAGGATTACCAAAAACATGTACCAGCCCATCATACATAAAACAGGTAAACGCTTGTCCTTGTGGAAAAGTAATTTCTTGAATATGGCAAGTAAATCAGTCCTAATAAAGGCTGTTTTGTTAGTCCTCCCTAGCTACCAAATGTAGTTAGCTCTACTTCCAGCTGGGATATTAAAGGAGCTAGAAAAATTGAGTAGAAGATTCTTGTGGTCACAAGATATGGAGAAAAAACAAATGCATCTTGTATCTTGGGACACTATGAAACATAGCAAAGAACAAGGAGGGCTTGGGTTCAAAGACCATGGTACCCAGAACAAAGCTTTTGTTATGAAATTGTGTTGGGGTTTGCTTACAATAAAAGATGCCTTATGTACTCGATGTCTCCTCTCAAAATACAAATGCGAGAACAGTAAAATCCCAAGTGTAGTCAACAAACGACAAGCATCCCTAACATAGAGATCAATTGTTAAAGTATGGGACAAATTTCTTCAAGGGGTAGGGAAAAAGGTAATGAATGGAAACAACATGAGCTTTTGGTGGGACTCCTGGCTTCCACTTGAAAAGCCTCTTATTCAATACATCCAACATCAAGCCCTTCTAAATGTGAAGGATAGAGTGAGTGATCATGTAACAAGTGATGGTGAATGGAATGTGAACAAATGGGTGGGAATACTAACTATGTGGGTGAGTAGATTGGTAACCCAAATAAAACCACCCAGAGGGTACATCCCAGATAGATTTGTTTGGACACAAGCACATAATGGTCTCTTTTCAATAAAAATAGTATATGAATTTCTACAAGGAAAGGAGAACACAAACAAAAATGGGTTATGGTCGAAACTATGGAAATGCCATCTACTTGAAAAAGTGAAGTTCTTTATGTGGCAAGTGGCCCATGAGAGACTAGTTACTAATGTACTCAGAGTCAAGAGAGGAATTTCAAACACGAGTGCTTGTCCATTTCATTGCCAAAGTAAGGAGAGTATCCTACATATACTCAGAGATTGCAAAAAAAACAAAAGATTTGTGGTCTCAAATTTTAAAGCCTAACCATATATCTAGTTTTTTCTCATGTAGCTTGCAGGGAGGGATGAAATGGAAGACCACACATCAGCGAGGATGAGGTAGATTTTGTGATGACCCTTGGACCAGGATCTTTGGGATCGCTTGCTAGGTTTTGTGGACAAACCGATGTAAATTTGTTTTTGAGGGATGTGAAGCTACAACAAAGGAATTAATTCACAAATGAAATCACACCTTGATAGAATACACAAGCAATAACAAATTGCAGCACAAGGTTTTCCAGATAAGAACAAAGTAGGAATGTAGATGGACACGTCCACCACAGGGATGGGTGCGCATTGATGTGGATGGTTCAGTATGGAGACACTCTGAAGCGGCATGTGGAGGGGTTGTTCGAAATGAGGAAGGAACATGGTTGTTAGGTTTTCACAAGGCTATTGGCTTATGCTCAGTTACTGAAGCTGAAATTCAGGCCATAAATACAGGACTAAAGGTCGTTAGGCAACAAGGTTTTCTGAAGGTGGTGATCACGACTAATTCTACTAAAGCGTTTAACTTTTTGCAGAGGGATATTGCTACAGACCACCCCTTTAGGGAGGTAATTAATGAGACACGTGATCTATTGTTTGATGACTGGGAGGTTAAACTATGTCATACCAGTAGAGACATAATAACTTGCACAGACCACATGGCTAAAATGGCCCATACTAATTCCTATAAGATTGTTTTAGTGCAAGATGCACCGCCAGGATGTCAAAGATTTTTGTCTATAAATCAGGACCTGATTGGGGAGTCACCTAATTGGTGTGTGTAAAATCCCTCTAGTAGTTGAGGGATATCTATCTTACAAGCTCATACTTGCCAATGTAATCCAAAAAGAAAAAAAGAAAACAAATATGAACATAAGGACTCAAAGATAGGAAACTATACAAGGAAGAACAAAATTTGACTTCAGACAATTAACCAACAAAAGCCCAAGTGATTTTTTTAAAGGTTTTGCCCACAAAATGCACAAATATCATGGCCCATTTACCAGTAGACACAGAAAAAATAAAGGTGCTAAAGCCTGAGAATAATCACAAATAAAATGTGATTTCCAACAGTTTGGATGAAAATAGATGTAAAATAAGTAACCAATAAAACTATGTAATAAAAATATATGGGTTGCAAACAACGGCTTCATAATCAAAGACAACATAGAATACTAGAAGATATAAATATAATTCAACCATGAGAACTCTGATCTTCAGGCAGCTCAAATGGACTTACTCGAATAAAAACTTCACATAATTAATTACGTAGCTTGTCAATGGATGCACAGTTCCATCTGAAACAGCAGTTTTTGTTGCATCTTTCTCAACTGCTTCTTCGAAATCCCCAAAGGTATCCTGGGCTGTTTGTGCCAGCCGTTTTGTCAAACCCAATGCTGCTTCTTTTATTTCAGTGCAAGCTTTACCTTTGAAGAGCGTTTGGATCTACAAAGAGACAGGTATACGAATTGACAATAAGATGCTAATACCATTGAAACATGCCTCTTGTTCATCTAATGATAAAATTGCCACATATATCACATCTTTTCCCAGCGGCAGATAGTGACATCACTACCACCATGGTAAAATTATAACTACTACAAATTGAATTATGTTAGAAGAAAATCTAACAAGGGACTCAGTTCAAACAAGAGAAAATTATGACAATTTAAGTTATCACGAATATACGTAAGAACACTACCTAGTGCGGTAAGGCTTTGCTATTATTGTATATGTAGGAACAATGAGCAGTATTCATATGAAAGTGCTAGCTCAAACGGATAAATCCTCAAGTTTGAATAACATTTAAATTCAACACTCAGAATAGATGCATGACTGTCTATCTTGCCTAGAATTGGATATATTTGAAACACCAAAATTAGCTAAAGATCATTTCCTACTCTCAGCCAACCATGGAGGAAGACATGGATAATTTGACAAATCTTTCAGCGAAACCTAATAATAAGGCCAATGACACATTGACACTTCATCTAAAGAGGAAACAATAGATAAGATACCAATCCAAGTCATAAAATGCCAAGAGATACAAAAAGTGTCATGTTGACCAAGGAATAAGGTTTGTTGTATTGAATGTTAAAAAGAAAAAATGTTGACAAACTGATCCAATAAGATTAATGCCCATATACATAAGCGTGATAGCAGCAACCCAAATGAATTTGAATTTCGAAAAAGACTGCACCTCTGAATTGAGCTCTTGCATTATTTCATACATGTCCAAAAGCACAAATAACTTTTCTGGTGATCTCTTGCTTCTGGCAATTGCTTCTCCAAAACTAAGTAGCATAGTGACACTGCTTGTTGTCACTTCAGCAAAGCATTGATCACTAAGTGAATCAAAGCCTTCAAACATTTGATCACAAACTTTCCGCTCACCAGCAAACAACAATTTGACCTGTTCAAGCATAACCACATATTTGAATGAAAATACGAAAAACCAAATATCTAAATCCACAAGAAACTTGATGGCCAAAAAAATCCACAAACAACTCACAGCAATACGCATGAAATGAATCCAGTTCCCAATTTTAGCTTCCAAGGCCTCCCACGGCAGCTTTTGAACATCATCTTTGCTGAGTTTCTCAACTCCCAGTTTATGAAGGCTTTCTTCCAAAACATTAGAACGGGTATCCCTGCACAAAAAAAAAAAAAAATAATTCAGATGATCCTGACAATCAAAGTAAAATTAATACTCTTTTGGTCCTTTAAGTAAAATCTATTTAACTAATTTGATTAGATTAATAAAGTTAGATAAGTTGGTTAATTATAATAAATATGACATGTTTTTCCTAGGAGCAAAACTCCTCAACTGTCTTCCTTGATTACCTCCCTCTTCTATATCAGAGAATATCAATAAGGGTAATTTGGGAAAAATTGATAGATATAAAACAAAGGTCTTACATTTAGGACCAAGATCAACTTACCAATTAGGTCCTACATTAAACACAGGCGGAGTATCATCTATATTGGTTGCACTAAAAAAGTCATCATAAGCAGATGATATAAGGCCTACAAATCATAGACAAGCACGGTTGCCCGCATGAGTTTGTGAAGACACATGTATAGATAGAGCAAGAAAAGGCTGCTGCGAGATGCAGATGAGGTAAGTTCTCAGATCTAAACTTAAGAGTGGGAGAGCAAGACACCTTGAGAGAGGGGGTGGAGCCAAAAACACAAGAGAAAGAAAGAGAAGACACGAGAGAGAGGAGGTTGAGGTGGCCACATACATATGGCACAAACACATGCAAAATTACATAAAGGAGATACACTTATGTTATTCTCCAGGAAAAAGAAGGCCTTTGTGGCCTCTTGCTTCACCAGGAAAAAGAAAAAGAAAACTGTGTTGTAAGTAGCTCAAGCCTCGATCTTGGTAGAAGTTTTAATGATAAAAATTTAACTTCAAGCTCACTAATTATATTGCAATTTTACAAATGTAGAATTCCCAGTAAAGCAGCTTCAACTTTTCCTTTGGCAATGATGCAATCAAGCAAGAGAGTGGTGTACCTGTATATTTTGAGCAACTGCTGTTGGTTGCCAGCTTCTACCATTTGCAGGGCTAAATCATGTAACAGAGGCAAAATCCTTGGTGGTATAAGAGCAGGAGGTGTATAAACAACAGCTTCAGTATTATTGTTTTGCAGGTCGGATGGATTATTGGAAGAGTGATTCTTGCCACTAGAATCACCCTCATGCCCTGGTGATCCAGAGGAAGGTCGCATTGAGTTTGGAAGGCAATCAAAAAGGCGTTCAGGCTCCACAGGTTTGCTGTAATAATACAAATGACAATATGCTCAAATAGAATTTTACACATATCACCAAGCAACATATGCATTAGTGAGCATCCATTTTGACCAGAGAATAGGATGAAAGGTCAAAGATGCATCAAGAAGCCAAAACAAGATCAACAACATTAAGCAAGGAAAGAAAAACCTGTAAGACGATAATAGCTGCTTAAACTCATCTTGCAGTTTAGAAATAGCTTTAGCTAGCAAATTATTGGCATGGTCGACAACACCATCACTGCTCTTAAAGCCCTTTACACTACCAAAAAACTGAATGTTGCTTCTCAGCTTTTCAATTGCTTCAAGATAGTTCTCCAAATTTTCATGTGGCCCTTTAAGTATTTTTATCTCCGCCTGCAAATTAATAACACATGCAAAATAGAAAACACATTTTATATTTGTGTATACCTTTCCAGGAATATGTATATATAGCTAGAATCAGCAACACATTAAATGAAACGACTACATGGATGATCAAAATGGTAGTTATATAATGATGATAAAAGTGTAGGATCAAATGCAATTTAATATCCTGCGGTTTAGGCCATTTATACATTGCTATCTTGTGCTTCGGCTGCTAACATTTTACACTCTTGGGTTTGGCCCATTAGCACAACACTACTCTATGCTTTAACTCCACAAATATCAAATGGATATTGCACAAAGCCCAAGATATGCAGCTCCCTACACTTTCTTTTATTTTATATCGATTGCTCAAATCCCTCTCAATTTTCCCAGGATCGTTAACCCCTTTCTCTCCCAATTCTTCCCTCATCCTCAAATCCTATATTGTCTCAAAATACCAAATTCTTGCCTCATCCGCAATATTTTTTCCCAATCTATCCAATACTCCTCCAAAATTTCTTTCAACACCGTCACAAAATTGCAAGCCATCTCTTCCAACCAAGTCCTGTACTCCCCAAAGTCTGGCCCCATCCTCACATTCTAAGCTAAAGTACTCTAATAACATCCCTAATTCCTTCAAATCTCTCCTATTCCATCTCAAACTCTATAACACCTCCCTTCCCAGCAAAGCCCCACACTAGCTAAATTCTTGGTGAAAATCATCAAATTAGGGTTGAAAAGTGAAAGAAAAAGGTCCAAATCACAAGAAATAAAGTTATTTCACCCAAAAAAATAATGGCCTGGCATGAGTAGGCATCTCTGACAAAAGAAATGTCACAAACTACTCCTTAGCAACCAAAAACACAAAGAAAACATACAACAAAAAGAGTTCAAAGTTTTTTTTTAAAAAAAAAAATCCAATCACAAGATAATAAAATGTATTTCACTTGAAAATCATAACAGTCAAAGTTAGGATAGATATCCATACAAAAAGAAAGAGTGCAAACTCCTTATTATGCAACCAAATTTAGGAATAATGTTGTGTGCATGATAAGAGGGATGTTAGGCTCTGCTGCTGTGAAGGAATTAAACCAGGCACAATATAGTATAAATACATCTCTTCATTCAAAAACCCAGAACCAAGCCAAACACACAGAGAACCAAAAATATTATAGGGCTTTCTGAAGTAATTTACAATTGGAGAATAGGTTCAGCACTCACCCAAAATCAAAAGAGGGGCTACAAAAATAGGGTTAAGGCTGAGGAGATCCTACCTTTTAAAACGAAAGCAGAGAATGGAAATATACTATGCAAGTCCCAACAAGCATAATCACATCTAAACTACACATGAACTTAAACAATGCACAAGAACAGAGAAAGCACTTTGCAGCCAAAAAAATTGCCACATGAGATTTGAAAACATATAAATGGTGAAAGACAAAACAGTTATTCAAATTACACTATCTGTAAGCTTTAAAAAATCCTCCTTTCTATGCTTGTTTGCTTATTTAAAGCTTGCCTAAGGTAGAAAAAATTATGACTCAAACAGATGGATTATCCGTTTATATATTGCTTCACCCTGAATCCTTTAGGCACCTTGTTCACTAAGGGAAGAGGTAATCTAAACTTCCATTTATCAATACCGAGTTACAAGTTCAAAGAATCAATCAGGCGAGAAACAAATCACAGGTTAACTCAGTCTTAGACGGTAAGAATTAAGCACACAAGCTAGTATAACGCAACGCTAGCCACAACATCAACCTGTCGATATTGATCGAAGTGAGACAATATAACTTCTGCAGCCTTCAAGGTCCTATCAATATTTTCATGAGCTTTCCGGATAGAATGCGTCCTAACCTGCGATATCCACGACCAATACAGGATCCAACAGTGAACAATAATGGAAGAACAGAACAAAGCAGAACAGAAACTATATCAAAACATCGGATCCGTTCTTCAGTTGCTTAGAAAGCAAAAGAAAACGAAAACCCAGGAGCTTAAACTAAAATTCCTCCGCCACCATTAAAATACTGAACTTGAATTTAACCCGGGTGCAGTTACCAGATTTTCCCATCATTTTCTCGAGAAACAAACCAACATGAAGCGCGGGAAAAAAACAAAATTAAAAAAAGGAAGGAAAAATAAAAACCTGGGTTGGCCGCATGGCAGTTTCAAGTGCGGAGAGACGGTGGTCAAATGAACCCAGAATTGTAACCACCTTGTCTGTGATAGTCTGGCTATTGTGGAGCGACTCTTTCATCATAGTTGCTTTGTCACTAAGTGGATCAACACCCTGCATTGCTATTTTCATTTCTTCTTCCTTTGCTATGTTTCCTCTGGTTAACTACTTTAGTTCTCGCAGAATCCTCAAACAGAACTCCAGAGAAGAAAAAGAAGACCGAAAGGCTGTAGGTAGCGTTTTCTAATAGGATTGTATCTGTTCTGTAAAATTGACTATTCTAAACGGAGATGGTGGTGGTGGCCCACACCCAACTAGTTTTGATTGCTTCTTCCTTCTTCACCTCTTGGGTTTTGGTAGACATTGCTTCGTGTATGGCCTTTGACAGGGTGTTTCTGGTATCATGTCTTCCATTGTTTGTATATATTTATTTGTTTATTTAACATTATCTTTTTTTGGTTTTATTTTTGTGAATAAATTTTATGAAAAATCTCAGAAAAATACTAAAAAAATGATAAAAAAAACAGTTCAGTGTAGTGAAATATGAAAATCCTATTTCAGTCATTCGTAGGAATATAAAATTTTTAAAATCTTAAAAATTTTATAAAATTACCTAAAAGCCTCTAAATTTTAACGGTTTGAATACGTATTACCTAAATATTCATAAAGGTGTCAATAGAGATACTGAAGCTGTTAAAATCCAAAGGCATTTAGATAATTTCACAAAATTTTTAAAATTTCAAAAATTCAAAATTCCTACAAAGGACTTATCTGGAATTTTCATATTTCAACACATTAAATTATTTTTTTTTACATTCTCTTTGTTTTTTTTTGGAATTTTCCTTAAATTGTATTTAATAATTTGTCCATCCTTTTTTATAAGGGAAGATTCAAAAAAAAAAACTAAGGAAATGGAAAAAAGACAATTCAGTATGGTGAAATCTAAAAATTCTAAATCAGTCATTCATAGGAATTAGGAATTTTGAAATTTTAAAAAAATTTTGAAATTACTTGAATACCCCTGGATTTTAACAACTTCAGTATCTATATTAACGCCTCGATGAGCATTTAGGCAATGTATGCTCAAGCTATTAATATAAAAACTCAAGCTATTAAAATCTATGGGCATTTAGGTAATTTCATAAAATTTTCATGATTCCAAAAATTTTAGATTCCTACGAATGAATGATTTTGGATTTTCATATTTCAGCACATTGAGTTGTATTTTTATCATTTCCTTAATATTTTTATGAAAGTTTCCCTTTTTCTAAAGTGAGCTTGATTTAGATATTAACTTCAATATTTGAGTGGCTGGTTATTGTTATATTATAAGATATAAGATGGTCATGTTTACATTACAGAATTGAAAATGATTGTTGCCCAGAAATATTAAAAATGATCTTAAAGCTTATATTCTATCAATTTAGATAAAAGTCATAAAACATTGACATTTTTGGGGCATATAAAACTTGTTCATATATTGATTAGAACTTGAAGGGGAGGAAAACCAAGATGAGTCAAATTCTTGAAAGAAGCTAATATTATTATTATTCCATATAATTTATAGTTTCATAATACATCACTGCATTAACACATATTAATATATATATAGAGAGAGGTCCACTCCTCAGTAATAATGAACCAGCAATGACACTGTTGGGCTATCATTTATTGAGACTGCTTCTTATTCTTCTTCCTCCTCTTCTCCACAAATGCTTGTTTTTCCAATGCCTTCACCTAATTCTTCTTGCCACCTAGCAAAATAAGAAAAATCACTTGTAGTTTTTCTTTAGAAAACATGTTTGATGAAAATTTTATTTTTATTTGTAATTGGGACAACATTGCTAGAAGCTGTTAGGTACATAAAGAAGAATAAAAGAGTATTCAATAACTTGAAGGAAGAAAAATGAGCTAATGATGATTTTCTTATAGGGTGTTAAACAGCATCATCAGAAAATGAAGAATGGTAAACTATGTTGATGATAGTAACTGAACTTTTTTACCAATTTATGAACAAATGTGGTCAACAAAAGTCATACCAAACAAAACCATGCTTTCGAGAAAATAAATGGGAATTTGGACGACAAAAATCATGGAAAATATAACTTTAAGTCACATTAGTTACCTATTGAAAAGTTGTTTCATTAACGCAGGCTTAAAAATTTGATTCTATTTTCTACGTACATCTATCAATCGTATTTATACAATGTGGGCACATTTTCTTCCAAAAATTTATATTTCAATTCTCCACATTAAGATACTAGCCCATTCCACTAAAGTCCAATCATTTATTGTGAATTATTTCTCTAGTCCTATTTATAAGGTAGAGATGATATTTTTTTATCCTTAATATAAGTCACCTCATTAAATTTACCATATAAACATATACTTCTATCCCTAATTTATTGTTATCTAGTGTTATTTCTTGAACTTCTCATTAATTACATATATTAAATATTGGGCAAAAGTGGAAAGTTATTAAATTTTAAGATAAATTTAATAATAAATTTTAAAATTTTCATTAATTTATTGAAAATTTTTTATAAATAAAACCAGAGTTGTGCTTGTGTATGATGGTGATGGTAATGGAATGATGAGGAGTTGATAATGAAACATGAAACGCCCAAGATCCACCATATTTCTCCCTTTGATTTTTTTTTTCTGCATTAAAATGTTTAGATGAGTTGGATTTTGAGGGCCGTTGGATTAGGGTATACCTCCGGAGTCAAATAGTGATTACAAAAGTATTTATAGACATCTTGTCAATAAAGTCTTTACAAGATTTGAACTGAACCAATATATATGGGCTACTTCTCTTTTTAAATTGTTTATTTTGATGTCATGCCTCAAGGCCCAATAGGCCCAAAAACTACAAGGCCCAACATGGCTCAAGCTCCGGTTGTTAGTTAGTTCCTATTAGGATTTGTTTAGAGCCGGTAATACGGGTTTTAACCGTGGGCTAAGCCCGCCCAAACCAAAATATGAGTGGTTTGGGTTTAGAAAAAGTGGGACTGTTTTTTAGCGGATATTTTAGGCCCGAACCCATATGGGCTCAGCCCATGGTGGTCCGGACCGGTGGGCTCACGATTAACCGTATTT
>JBAGKO010000010.1:34999336-35014885 GCA_037177275.1 Acacia concinna
GAAACTATGGAGATAAAAATCACAATTTGAAACTATAGAGACAAAATTAAAATTAAAGTAAATTATATATAAGAATCAACAATAATTTTAACCCTTAAACTTTAAGGGTATGTTTGGCTCAATGGAGAAGAGGGAAAGGGAGGCATTTTAATGGAGGGGAGGGTTTCAGAAGGATTTTGTTTTACTTTGTTTGGATGGATAAAAAAGGAGGGATGGGAGGGATTTTGATAATGTTAAAAAAAATGTACTCAACAACATAAAAATATAATCAATATAAAATAAAATAGACACTAATCAATATAAAAGTTTTTGAAGTGTATCATATAGATTGATATAGTAGTGATATTATATCAACTTAGAGTCTATTAAACCAAATTAGAGATAATGGATAGACTTAGTTAGACTTTATTTAGTTAGTTTGTTGTTTATACTTTAGTTATTGCTACAAGTGCATATATACTGGACAGATGTGGAAAAGAAATAAGACACATAATTCATTATTCATTTCCAATTTTCTTCTCCCGTTACCGTTCTCTATTCTTCGATCTTCCTCTCAAAGATCCTTTCATATAGTTATACAGACTATGTATGTCGTCAACTTACATTTTGAACTTAATCATCACATACTTTTATGTTTAAACGAAGAAAAATTTTGTTCTTATTACAGAGTTGCCAAATGGGCCAATCTTATGTTGGACTTGGGACACAAGCATTTTTAGTTTAAGCACAAAAGAGAAACATAAAAGTTTATCTTTTCTTGATGCTTACCAATCTTTTGAATATGATCAAGACTGCATGAATGAATAAACAAAAACTTACAAAATTAACATACACAATTTAATTGCAGAGATTAGGGGTGAAAAGAAAGAGATATAACTAACCCGATGATTCATTTGATTGCTGTACAGGAAATTAAAGAGAAGAGCAGATACAGGACTGAAGTCAACCGTAAGATTTCGCTAATTATAGAGCCTCTGGCACACCCACCCAATCTCTCCATGGCTTTTTCGCTAATAATTGGGTCGCCAGAATTGACTCCATGGAAATGAAATTGGAATTGACTTCTATGACTGTGGCATGTTTGGTACAGCTGAACACACATGGAATTGAATTTCGCGTGGAAGCCAATTATTGGGTCGTGGAATTCTCCTTTTGCCCCCCATCACTCGTCTCCTCCAGCCAAGCTTCCAGCTGTCCTTTTCCACCTCACCCAACTGCCGGTGATGTCCCTTGTGCGACGGCAATTTCGGCGGCCAACTTCAAATCCAAGAACCACCAAAATCTGGGTCATTCATTTGCTTCGTATTCTTCTTCACGCAGATCTGAAACTTGACTGAAGGTCGATGGCGACTCCGGCGGCCAACTTCAAATCCAATGGCCACCACAAGCTGGGCCGTTGGTGTGCTTCATCTTCTTCCCCACACATATCTGAAACTTGGTGAGAGGTTGACGGCGACTCCGATGGCCAACTCAAATCCAACAGCCACCACATGCTGGGTAGTTCATTTGCGTCGTCGTCTTCTTCCCCATGAAGATCTGAGACTCGCTGAAGGTCGACGGCGGCTGATCCTCTCCGTCGTCGTGCCGAAGCATGACGATGGCCTCCGTCTTCTCCGACTTCATCTTCTTTTAATTGTTGCTTATTCTCACCAGCCTCTCGTTCGAGCAACCAATTTGTAGATCTTTGGGTTTAAGTTTCACTCCATGTAGTCTATGTGATTTTTGCTGCTCCATAATTTTGCTTCCCGATATCATGTTTCGTGGCTCTGATTGCCTGGGTTATGGCGCGGTGGTGGGGATGGTCGGAAGTTTCAAGGAGGAGGGAGGTAGAAGGTTTCATTGTCTGAAAAACTAATTTTTAATTAGATGGACATTTTAGTTTTTTTATATAAAAATAACTCATTTAGACAAAAGAAATTTTTTGATCATATTTATAACTCACCTTATTAAAATTTTGATGTACAACTATAATTTTATTTTTTATTTATTATTACATTGACTTTATTTTTATTTAGTATTATACATATTAATAAAGAGATAATTAGAAAATTGTTGAATTCTATGATAGATTTAATGAGATTTAAAATTTTTTTAATATGTATAAAAATATTAAAAGTATCTTATATATAAAAATAAAGGAGTAGTTATTGTCTCCTTGACAAACCAAACATATTTCCACTCCAATTTTTATCTGTCTTCATTCCTTCTTCATTTCTTTTTTTTTTAATTATTGTTTTTTTATATACATACATATATATATATATATATATGTAATTTTTGTTTTTTGTGGTGATAGTCTCCATCTCTTTTATGACCGAGGCTGTTTGGATGGCAGCTTATATGTTGTTTTAATAAGTGAAGTTACTTTTAAGCTTTTTGGTGTTTGGATGTCTGAAGTAATTTAAAGTCAACGCTCCAAAAAGTAGCTTCAAAATTTTAAGTCAATAATTGTAACTTATTTGGCTTATGAGGCGGCAGTTATGGGGGGAGGAGAGATAAAAGGGTTCAAAAATGTTATTTGGTTGAATTTTCTATAGATGTGGTATATTGTCTGTCTCAGAAAATTCTAAACTGACTTTCATTAATCTCCAAATAATTCATAGGTACACCCCAATTTTTCTTATACATTATTTTCATCTTTATCCTTAGTTTGGTCACAAATTACAACAACACCATTATATTTCTGAAATTCAGATTTTTTAACAGAATTTTTACCCAACTTTAGAAATTCATATCTAATTGTATAAATATTCAATTGAGTTGATTTTAAAACTCAAATGTCCCTTATTAAGTCTAGTTTTAGGAAAAAATACTTTCTTGCTTCAATTGGAAATAGAAAATTCCCAGTAATTTCAATTTTAAACATTGCTCCAGAAACTGACAAATTTCAGTGGGAAAACTTCAAAAATTCATATCTCTTAATATATACATTCAAATCATGAAAATGACATATCAAATTAAATATTAAAATTTCTAGTTTTATACTGGAAAGTTTCATGATTTTTGGACATCATTTGCCTAAAATAAACTGACATACAATAAGACTGTCGCCAGTCTCATTTCAGAAATTAGCCAAAACTTACTTTGTCTATGATTGTTACATCAAAATTGACCATTTTATTCCCCTTATTTTCATAGACTTAGAGAATTTGATGAATAAAAAATTGGGATATTACATATCTCTTACTTATTTTTAAATAAAAAAATTCTTTTAAAAATTTCATCATAAGTCACTTTTCTACTTATCATCCAAACATGTTTCATAAAAAAAAATCACTTCTGTAAAGTCACATCCAAACACAACAATTTTTAATAAGTCATTTATTTTTCTAAAGCTACTTATCATAAGTCCATAAAAAAAATATGTCACTTATTATAAGCCGCATCCAAACGGGAGAGAGAACTTTAAGCTACTTATAAAAAAAATGAGTATTTAAGAATTATACTTTTATAATTTTTTATTTTGATAGTAATATGAATGATTGTTTCAACTTGCATATTGAGATAGAGTGGTACTCCTCACTAAAGTCTTGGGTTCATGTAGGACAGTTTATAATATTAATTAGAAGAGGAAAATGATGATAGAAACCAAAAAATAAACTCATTCAAGAATTTCACGGCCTCGTTATTCAATATTTCTTCAACACAAGAGTAACCCTTTTAATAATTGAAAATCTCATTAAAAAGAACTTTAAAAATTATAAAAAAATAAAAAAAGTGTTCTAAATATTCATAACACTAAAGAGGTGTGAGGCGCCTGATTTATCCTTTTCATTTGAAAATGGTAGAAATATCCTCCTAGTTTAAAACATGTACTCCCATTCTTATAAGGGTTTAACAAGTTTAGATAATAAGAGTTTGTTGTTTATTATGCCATTAGAGTCTGGATAAGAGGATGTAAAAGAAAAGGATGAATAAACAAAATTATATATGAGGACATCTGTGTCATTTCCTTTTAATTTTTAAAAAAGACAAATTGGACTGTTGTACTTTTTGACCTTATGAATATTGGGAGCATATTAATTTTTTTTTAAATTTTAAAATTCTTTATAAAGAGTTTTCCCTTTAAATATTTAGACTTCATTAATTTGTTTAAAATAATAATTAAAAAAACTAATTGTATACATAGTAAAGTGGCCCAATCCATTAAGTTGAGACATTTTAGATGGCTTATGCTAATTTTTTTTTTTGTTTGGTAAATTCTGAAACCTTAGTTTCAAAAGCTTTTTTCCACAAGTATAGATAAAATTTTTTTTACATACTTACCTCATAAATGATAAAAATTATTATCTAAAAATTAATCCAAACATGCACTTTGTAGTATTGAGTTAATTACCACTGTATAAATGGTTACACATAACCACATTTTGTTATAGGACCTTCACATGTGTAGATCCTATTATCTGAGAGCATTTGTATTATCCGTGTTCTCTCTCTTCTAAAAGCTTTGTACCCCTCCATTTCCCTTCCCCTTTGTTGAACCAAACAAACCCTTAACAAAAGCGGGTGGGAATATTTGGAGGAACATCCTCCAGGCAACCTACTTGAACGAAGGAACATATAAGTACATTTCTGCGCGTCATCATTGCCCAACTTACTTCAAAATGGTGTATTCCTCTTCAGTCATCGCAGATATCAGAGCTGCAGAGTCAAGACTTCACCTTCTGACCATCATAGCTTCCATTAGCACTTGACATTAACTCCATTTGGTTAGCCAGAGAATTTAGGTTAGGTAAATCTATTTATTTCCCAAATAAGATGAGAATGAAAGATCGTTCCTCTTATTGCTTGCCTTTTCTCTTAAAGCACTCTCCCTCCACCCTCCCTCCCTCCTGTTGTATCATGGGCATTGTGTTCTTTAATTGCTCCGAAGTCCTAGTTTCTATACATTTAGATCAAAGGCTAGTGTATCAAGCATTAGTTGAGTTATTGTTGCCGACTTATAGCAGTAGAGATTATGATTTTTGTGATTGTGATGATGATTATGAACTTTTTGTTCTACTCATTGTGTTCAATCTAATATGCTTTTCGTAAATTATTTTTTCCTTCTCTATCTTGCTTCCACACGACAAATTTGACTGGATTAGCCATTATGGATAGTTTAGTAAGATGAAGGCTTTTAGGTAAATTTATTAGATTGACGAATGTTTGCACCAACCATATGACTATTTTTAATTTTATACATAACATGATGCATACATATACATGCATGCATATGCATATGCATGCGTGCATATGCATATGCATGCGTGCATATGCATATGCATGCGTGCATGCATCCATCCATACATGCATACATACATATCTGTGGGTCGTTTGGATTAGCTTTTGAGAATAACTTTTACGATTTATGATATAAGTATGTGAGATGACGTTTGTCTCAACTTGCAGAAAAGGGCTTCTAAATCCGTGGTTTAAGGGTTTCCCAAATATTAACTCATGCCGGGGAAGTTGCCATGGGTAAAAATGTCCCATCAATAGTTCTTCCGTCAATTTGTTTAATTATGGTTCGAAGTATTTTTATGTAATAGGTATATGTGATTGTGGTATGATTTTTTTATGAACAAACAATTTCATTGATAAGCCAAAACGAAGTACATAAAAAAGGCTTAGGTTTGCAAAAACAAGCAGGAACTAACTTAAACCAACTTAGCAAAGCATTAAACCCACCGTAAGTTATAAAGAAATACAAAGGAAAATAAAAGAAATAGGCAACAACTAGAGTTGGGCTTGGAAGAATGTAGAGATAGAGCATATGATGTGTTTGTGACAGGCTAAAGCCCACAGTTCAAGCTGCACCACCACTTGAATCTTCACACATGATCGTTATGCACAATATGATTTGGGAAAGTCATGCTACAAACAAATTCATAGACCTGTCCCAAAAAAGTCATGCTATAATGAGGCATCAGTCGAGCCCAAATAAACTCTAGTACTAAAAACTAGAGATTAAAAACACAAGGATCAAGCATAGGATGAAAAATGATTAGAAGCCAACCAGGTACAATAAACCAAAAGGAAAACAAAAGCAAAATATATGCCAAGATAAAAGGAAACTGAAATAGTATGAGAGACAAAAAGATGCAGCACTGCAAGAAGGACCTCTAAGTGACTATAATTGAACTTAGAGGTCCTATTGGTATCACGGGCACATACATGCAAAGCTTTTTGGCCTAGGCTTCACCATAACCCAGAACATGATAATGAGACTTTTCCCATGGACGCTTCCTTCTCCTTCAACCATTTGAGCCCAAAAGACTGAGGAAGGGCGAGGCAATTAGAGATCAACAAGAAGAAGTGCAAGCAAAGAGCCACCATAATTTACTTAAATAGTCATTGTGAAGATGAAGATCATCCATAGGAGTTTTTGGAAGATGATGAAAGTAAATAATCAATTTAATTCATCTTGAGATGAGATTATCAAAGTTATCCTGCACGTGCTCTCTCTTTGCAGCATAAAGAGGAGAATTAGAAATATTAGACTTTAAGTCATCAAAAGGATGTGAAACAGAGTGAGAAAGCAGGGGTGTAGGTTTGCATTGTTGAGGATTGGAAGTAGAAGTCAATGAAGCAGTAGAATGGGTCGTGGGCTATGAAGATGAGCCAGAAGAGATAGAGGTCTCATTATTTGGAATCAATGAAGAGGCCCAAAACTTGGTGCCAATATCGGTTTGTAAAGCATATCTAGACCCATGAGGACAGATATGGCCAGATTTTGGTCCCACAAACCGACTTGCACAGTTGAATAAAGGCACTCCCTTAAAACAATGCCAAGCACGCAAACCAAGACGACCACGATCTTGACACACATGTGGCGCATGTTCCAGCAAGAAGGAGAAAGTGAGGAGCTTACCAGAAGGCAAACAAACCACAGGGCAAGCTTTAAATCATGAAGTTTCAGGAAAAGCAATTTTAATTAAAGGCTACCAAATCAAGATTGAGAAGACAAAACTATTGACAGACTAGCTCCGCCTTTAGGTATGTTTGGCTTAATGGAGGGAGGGAAATTGAGGTATTTTAATAGAGGGGAAGGGAAGAGAGGGTTTGAGAAATATTTTGTTTTAACTTATTAAAATGGATAAAAAGGGAGGGGAGGGAGGGAAGGATTTTAATAATGTAAAAAAAAAAAAGTAATCAATAGTATAAGAATATAATCAATAGAAAATAAAATAGATACTACTCAATGTAAAAGTTTTTGAAGTGTAACATATAAATGAGAATTAATATTTTTCATGTAATAAAAAAATTTTATCTGTAACTTTCAAAATGTGTGTATTAATTTATTTTTCTTATTAGAAATATATATAGAATGGTAAAAAATACAATACAATATAATACTAACAATGTATAACACAAATCTAAAATGGAAACAACCTACACATATTAAAAAAAAAGTAAGAATCATGTGCATGTTAATTAATAGAAGTCAAAATATAACATTTTCCTTCCAAATTCCCCCAATTTTGGAGGGGAGGGTTAAGAGTAGAGCTGGTAATACAGGTTTTAACCGTGGGCCGAACCCGCTCAACCCGCCAACCCTGTGGTTATGGGTTTGGAAAAAGTGGGATCATTTTAATACGGGTATTTTAGGCCCGAACCCATATGGGCCCAACCCGTGGCAGGTTCATGGGTTGGCCCATATTTCTATATTAAAAAACAATTTTGCCCCGTAATTTTTCTAAAGATTTCTCTAAAGCCCAAAATGCCAAATGGATAGAGGAGAATCAGGAGATTATTCAAGTTTAATAGATGAAGCTTAACTTTAAAAAGTCATCATGTTACTTCTTCTTCTTCTTCTTTTTAAATTTCAGCTTTTGGGCAATTAAATTAATTAATGTATTGTCTCGTTCAACTATGTGGATTGTGGATTTTTCAGCTATTGTGGACGGTTTGGATGTTTGGTTATGTTAATGCACTTCTATTTATGTAAGGAAAAAATATTGATCATATTTTTTTTTTCAAAAACAGAAAAAAAAAAAAAAACGGGCTGACCCGCCCAACCCAGCGGGTACAGGTTGGGTTGGCCAAATGCCAGCCAATGTAAATACGGGTCTTTTAGGCCCGAACCCATATAGGCCCAACCCGTGGCGGGCTGGCCAGAACTCGGTGGGTTGGCCCATATTACCAGCTTTAGTTAAGAGGGGGAGGGATGGAAAATTTTCAATTTTACCTCCCTTTCTAAAAATTTTTATTATCCAAATGAGGGCAGGGAAGCAAAATTCCCTAATTTCCTTCCCCTCCCCTCATACCAAAGAGATCTTTAGGGTGCGTTTGGTTGGGGGTTTGTTTAGGTTAGGTTGAGTGATGTGAGGTTTGAAGGTTGAATAACCTTGTTTGGTTGGGAGTAGGGAAGGTTAGGTGAGGTAAAAATATTTTGTCTTTTAGTGGAAACTTAACCTAGGTTGTCAGCCTTCAAAATTGGAGATTTTATGAGGTGAGAGAAAACTTTTGTTTTATCTTGACTAAACTACCCATGTCAATTGTTTGTTATTCTATGGGTGCTCTCGGCTAAAATTCCCTTCTTCCTCCTCTGATTTTATGCGCTCTGTTCTTCCACTAGTCCAACTACCAATTTTCAGGTCGTGACTTGAAAGTGTCTTTGTCTCTCCAAGTCGCGATATGACAATTCTTAGGTCGAGACCTGGATGCCCTTCTTAAGTGGGAGGTGTTGTCTGTCTTTCCAGGTTGTGACTTGGACTTCTGAGGTCACGAATTGGACGATTGTTATCTAGCCTTGATGGAGCATTTTGATTTTTGCACCCATTTGGTAATCTCAGAGTTAATAAAATAACATATAAAATCAATAAATATTTAAAAATGTAAATAGATAGATAAGAGCATACTTATCCAATTAAAATTAACTCCCTTAACCTAACATTCTTAAATCAAACAAGAAACCAAACCCAATCTCCCTTCTTTCTGAACCAAATAAGTTTATAATTTCCCCTAACTTAACTTTAATAAACTTCACTTAACCTAACCTCAATTGAACCAAACACACCTTAGAGTATGTTTGGCTCAATGGAGGGGAGGGGAGGGGAGGTTTTTAATTGAGGGAGGGGAATGGAGGGTTTGAGAAGGATTTTGTTTTACTTTATTTAGATGGATAAAAATGAAGAAGAGGAGAAGGATTTTAATAACGTAAAAAAAGGTAATCAACAACATAAGAATATAATCAATAGAAAATAAAATAGACATTAGTCAATATAAAAGTTTTTTAAGTGTAGCATATAAAGGAGAATAAATATTTGTCATGTAATAAAAAAAATTATCTGCAACTTTCAAAATGTGTGTATTAATTTATTTGTATTATTAAAAATATGTATAGAGCGGTATAAAAATACAGTACAATATGATACTAACAATGTATAATACAAATTTCAAAGGGAGATAATCTACACATATTAAAAAAAAAGTAAAAATCATATACATGTTAATTAATAGAAACCAAAATATTACATTTTCCCTTTAAATTCCGACCATTTTGGAGAGGAGGGTTAGGAGGGGGAGGGAAGGAAAATCTTAAAAAAAATTTTCTTCCCCTTCTGAAAGTTTTTGTTATCCAAATAAGGGGAGGGGAGTAAAATCCCCCAATTTCCCTTCCCTTCCCTCCCCTCATCCAAACAGACTCAAAAAGAACTCTCCTTTCGACAAGAAACAAGGTTAATTCATGTGATTGTGGTATGATTCTTTTGCTAAAACTTTGAAGTTTGAATGTTACTTTTGATTGAGTTTAGTAGCCTGTTTGGATCCCCCTAAAAAAAGTCTTTTGTGGGCTAAACCAACTTTTGAAAAAAAAAAGCCCAAAACACTCATTTTTCAGAAAAGTTATTTTGATCCCAAATCAATTTTTTTTTCCTCCAAACCCAACTTTTCAAAAGCTACTTTTTCACTTTTATCTTTTTTTATTTTTCCACTTTTCTCCTTCGTCTTTACATTTTATCATCTTATAATATGAACTAATGTAAAAATAATTTATATTATATCACAACCCTTACATGTAATTTAACCAAATTGGATAATAAAATTAAAATTAAAATATTAGTCTATATTATAAGATGATAAAATGGAAAGAGGAAGGAGAAAAGTGGAAAAAATGAAAAAAGTTGGTTTGAAAAATTTATAAAAAGTAGCTTTTAAAAAAAAGTTGGTTTTGGAGGAAAAAAGTTAGTTTTGAGTTAAAATGACTTTTGAAAAAAATGAGTGTGTTTGGGTGCTTTTTCTTCAAAAGTTGGTTTGAGGTTAAAATGATTTTTACAAAATGGCTTTTACATTTTTCCTCGCATAATGTATTAAACTACAATTTTTTTAATAAATATATGTTGACATAATTTTTATCATCTTCTAATATCGATTAACGTTGTAATTTTAATTTTTTTAATCTAATTTATACACATTTTAGTATTTATTATGCAATTTTATTATAAAAATAATTTATATCACATCACAACTCTTACATGTAATTATTATAAAAGCTAATGCCCTTTTTTTGTCATTTAACCATAGAAAAAACTATTCTGGTAACATTTATTCAAACATACTCAATTTTTCAAAAGCAATTTTTTCACATAAATTATTGTCAAAAAGTCATTTTGAAAAAGCTATTCTACACTAAAAATCATTCTCAAAAGCTCTATCCATACCGCCCCTATATTTCTCTTGAATCAAAATGTATTCTGGCTTTGTTTTTTTTTGTTTAAGGCCCAAAGCCCAAGATTAAGGCCCAAAATTCTATTGCTCTAACATCCAACGGCCCATGTCATGCAAACACTCGATCCCCATCTTCTCGCTTGGCGCTCGGAGGTCTGCTAAGGTTCCAATGAAAAGAACTTGGAGTTGAGGTCTGTGACAAAGTACTATTGAGGCGAAGAACCATTTTAGCTGTTCGTAATTTGACTGTCTCAGTTTTTTCGTTCTCAAGTTCTGGATTATTGTAAGTTTCACCGCGATGTGGAGGTCACCACGAATCTCTTGTATCGTAAGTGTCTTACTGTTTCTCATGTTCATATTATGGCTTTGTTTCTAGTAATAATTCAATCTGCTTCAATATCTCTTCCTTTCTAATTTCTCGTAGGGTATACTTTAAGCTCCTGTTTGTTTCTTTTGGCAGTTGGGTAGACTAAATCGCCTCGAAGTAACTAGTAATCTGATGGACCATGCCTTGTACTCTAACGTGGCTCAACCTCTGGTCTCGATTGCTGCGGTTGATTCCATGTCCATAAAGGTATGTCTGGCCGTTTATGCAAACAATTACTGATAGATGCTCTGTATTTTCTCTCTCTTTCTCGGTTTCCATTGTTTCCTTTAGAATTCAGCGACTACCCAGTAATGTGGGCATCATTTACTATTCATGGTCTGAATATATCTGGACTTCATGTTAGATGGTTTAAGATGAAATCCACAGAGAATCAACTTCTAATGTTTAATCTACTTTATAGTTTCAGAAGACTTCCACTTTCATTTCCATCTGTTTGTCGAACCTAGATCACTCTATGGTTATTGTATTTAGAATTCTTTCCAAATAGTAAAGCAAAAAATATGCCTGTATGTATTAGTGTTTTTTATCATGATAATCTCCTATGAAGTTCTCAATTTCCGGTAATTTCATTTGTGAGGGCAACTGTCTCTTGATTAATTTTGTGGGACCAATTTGCCTGTCACAGACGAACCATTCTCCCCATCAGAAAGATGGAGAGGAACAAAAGCGTCTTATTGGGGAAAATGTACCTAGAAGAGATAAGACTAATTTTCTTGTGACAACGGTAAGTACAAATCTGTACAATAAACAAATACTAGTTATGCTTAACAAGATGATATGTTTAATTAAACCTATAATGCAGCTTCTCAGTCTCAATGACAGCAAGGAAGCTGTTTATGGTGCTCTGGATGCCTGGGTTGCGTGGGAGCATAACTTTCCCATGGTTGCACTGAAAAGGACGTTGATTGCTCTTGAGAAGGAACAACAGTGGCATAGAATTGTGCAAGTATGAGTAATTCATTATTTCTGTTACTTCTTCGTCCTCTTCTTATGCAGTATCCTTTTGTAAGTATAGCCAACAAAGGAAAAAGGGAAAAAAGGTGATAGAGACAAGAATGTAGGCATATGGTAAGGAAGTACTACTATGGAAAAGGGTGGCTTTGTGGATATTATAAAACGGATGATAGCACTTGTGTTGCCTGTAATCAGGCTAAAAAGCAGGTCAGCTGCTTTATGTGACTGACATTAAATATATATTTTTTATTTAATATCTTGTTTGGCAAGTTATGTTGTCTTTTGTACGGACAAAATAAAGTGATAACAGGCTAATAGAGTTTGTTAATTCTCACGTGCCATATGGATTATTCAACAGCCATCCCCTTCTGTTTGTACAGTTGTTATTATCTACATTTTTTTGTTAGAGATTGCCATAATTTTCAGAGGTTTTTGGGCTATTGAAGGTATCATCTTTCTTGCATTTTGGGCTCCTTTTCGCCAATATGGAAGTTAACCCAAATTGATGTTCTTTTTATTTCATTCTGTCTTTATTTTGAACTTAGTTGATGTGCTAGTTTTAGGCTGCCTTGCGAGCTGTAAGTAAGACATCTGGAGTATATAGTGCTAATTTTTAGGTTATAGGAAAACTGATTGTAACATCAGTTCACTTTCATCATGTAATTGCACTGTAACAATTTTTGTTCAGGAAGTTAATCCATGGCTTTAATATCCTATTTAAGATAATTAAATGGATGCTGAGCAAGGGGCAGGGGACCACGATGGGTACATATGGTCAATTGATTCGAGCTTTAGATATGGATCACAGAGCTCAAGAAGCACATGAATTCTGGGAGAAGAAAATTGGCAGTGATTTGCATTCAGTTCCTTGGCAAATATGCCATCTCATGATAACAGTATATTATCGGAACAACATGCTCGAGGATCTTGTACGGGTAAGCTTCCTTCATGAAATTTGTCATGTTTTTGAGAAATAACTCATGTTTTAGTTTATGGATTTTCCTGTATCGATGATAACTTCATCCTTCTCTACATTGTCTTGATAATAGAGAAAAGGTACAGCGGTGTGATACGGTGGTTTCAATTATTTTTTAACAAAAAATTGTAATGATATTATTGATCACTTGAAACTACATTAGTACCATATACAATTACTCACTGCTGCAATGTCTGAGATTTTGTTTGCCTTGAACTCTGTTGATTGTTTGATAGGATAAGTAGCAAGAAGTGAACTTCATCTTCTAAACACATTTATGTTCGTGACAAGTAGAATTGATGGTGGCAAGACCTGTAAGTTATTTAGGAAAAAATGTTTTAGGGGCCCCTCAAACTATAATACACAGATAGCTAAAGCCTACATGTGGAATTCATTTGCTAAACAGGCACTTCTGTCACTTCATGGCTAATTTATTTGTTTGGTGCAGAATATATGGCTCTTATCTATGCTTATTTAGATGATATAAACATTACACTAAAACCTAGGTTTTCTGTTGTGACTTTGTTAAAAAAAAAAAGCTTTTCAAGGGTCTGGAAGCTTTTGATCGCAAGCCTAAGGACAAATCCATCATTCAGAAGGTGGCAAATGCATATGAGATGTTGGGCCATGTACAAGAGAAAGAGAGGGTACTAGAGAAATATAGCTATGTGCTTGATGAGAAAAAATCAAGAAAGAAGCGATGGAAATGAGATTCCCTTGTCCACTGAGAAGGGACGACACAAGCAATCTAGAGAGGCCTCATCTCACCAAGAGTAATCAGGTAGTCTTAACTTATCTTTTTTGTCTGTACCTAGGGCATTACCTAGCTAAACAGACGTAAAATGTTTCTGGCAGTCTCTGTTGTAGCAGTGTTCGCATGCACAAACACACACATATATCTTGGAAATATGTTTATCTTATATTTCTATTAGTTACATTGAATGTTAATTGTAAATTGTTGAAATTGTCTTGAATATTAAATATATGAAAATACAACAACAAAAAAGTAGTAAAATGATGAGCTGGGTGTGTCCCGACATGTGAAAGCTGATCTAGTAATATATAATAATTCTGTGCCGTAGACTGTTGATTCAGTAATATAATAAGGATCTTATGACTTAGATTAATCACTGATTGTTTCTGCAATTGAACACCTGAAGGATTCTGTGAGCCTTGATTTATCTGTGTTGATAGCTCATTCAGCGGAAGAACATAAATTTGAATTCTTGATTGATTCATTGGCAGCGAGTAAAGGTGATGATGCAGTGAAAGATGACTATGAATTTGAGTTTGATTTATTTAAGTTCCTAATGATTGGGCCGGAGAACATAATAAACCGATAAGGCAGCTTGATGAGATTGACAAAGACTTGGGGTTACTTGTTGATTATGCAGTGGAACATGATTACGATGATTATGATTTTGAGGTTGATTCATTTGAGATCCCAATTGATTCAAAAGAAGATGATCATGAATGGTGAGGTAGCTTGATGATATTGAAGACGACAATGGTGGATTAAAAAAAAAAATAAAGGAGTAAGGAGCTTAATCCTTAAAAGTTTTTGAGCATGGTCATTGAGTATTGAAAGTTTTTTTAGGGTCTCTTTGTTTGGAATTGTGAAACTTAAGTTTGCTCAAGTCGAGATAAAACTCCTCTCACCTGCTTATCTCGTAAAGCATAAAACCTATTTTCAAAAGCTAATATAAATTGACACTTAAGGGGAGTGTAAAAATAGGGTATTTTGCCCTCCTATAATCAGTTCTAACAATCAACTTTTATTGACCAAATACATCTCATCCCTGCTTAACTTTTTCTATGTTAAGTTTTGACAACAAAAATTAAGAAAAATATAATTGTAAATAGAAATTCTCATAACTAAACAACACAATTAAATTATAAATATTACAAGCACTCTAATATTAATATTGTCTTAAATTTAAAATTCAATATTTATGTTATATATTTTTACAAAAAATATTCGGTAATCAATTTTTTTCTTATTTTAAACCATAGCAAACATAATACCCAACAATATGTTGGTTGAAATGGTCTCACTCAAGAACACAAGTTCCTTTTTCAGTGTAGATTAAGCTCAAGTTCATACCTCAAAATAGATGTTTTTTCATTTCAATGTATTTCATCATGATCAGCTTTTGGGATATTATGAAAAGGCTTAATGAAGTCCAATAACATTCTTCTTTTTTTTTGTCAACCCAATAACATTCTATTTACAACTTGGTGAATGCTAAAAGCATACATCTTTGGGCATTCATTGTTATGAACAAGTCCTTCACAATTTGCTTCATTTGCAATATGAACGTTGCGATTATCCTACTTAACCCCATCTGGATTTGGTTTCCTCCAATTTATTTTCCTGGTTCGTTTTCCTCGAATTTCATACATCTTCATTAACAACCTTTGTGATAAGAAATATCTCTCTCTATTGTATTCTTTTTTTTTTTTGCTTACGCAAGGTATCCCCCAGCCCGGTAGGCCAATGACTAATCCTTCGTTCATTGTGGGTTCCTCTATGGGAAGGACAGCTCTATTGTATTCTTTCACAACATTAAGTGTGTCTGGG